>JAQQAC010025234.1:35393716-35410529 GCA_029783875.1 Phataginus tricuspis | reverse complement strand
ACTAAAATAAAATAAATTATTAAAAAAAAAAAAACAAAAAAAAAACAGAACTCATGGCTTAAATACAACATTACTTACCCTTCTGAGTGACCTATGGACCAAGGGAATCTTACAACTCTTCTAGAAAACATCAAGTTGGAGAAAATGGTATGTGGACAAGACTTGCCAATCATCAAGAACTTCACCACATGAGGGGCTACGATGTTCCCGTCCCGGTTCTGGGCCCTGGATACATGGTTGAATACGGGAGACAAGCAGGCTTGATATTAAGTGAAGAAAAACTTGTGGCCAACTGGATTGCTGAAATAATTAAATATTTTCATACTAACGAGACAGAGGCATTTCCCTGAGTCCCCTAGTTCACGTGCATGGCCCTGCTCACTCCAGTCATTCCCCCAAGTCTTCTAGACCCCCACACGCACTAGCACCTTAAGGGTTAAAGGTAAGACAGAGGGGCCTCCTGGACCCTATTCCAAGACTTTGGCCAGTGTCAATTCCGACTGATTAGTGCCATATGATACTGGTTGTTAAGCATTTGGAATATCACCCTGGGAGATCAGGTTTCACTGTATTGAGAAAATACAGAGTAAACAGGTGAATGAGACAATGCATACTTCCACTGCAGACTGTGAGAAGAGCTATGAAGGAGCGAGATGACCAAGGTGATGCGGCTGGGAAGGTGGAAACTTAGCATGATTGGGAAAGGCCTCCTCGAGAAGGTGAGATTTGAGCTGGGACAGCGGTGAGTATGAAGGAATGACAGCCAGCCATGCCAAGGTCCGGGGGAAGAATACTGCAGGCAAAGCAAAAAGTAGGAGCAAGAGCCGAGGGCAGGAACGGGCTCGGCACGCACGAAGAACAGAGAGGCCCGTGCGGCTGGGTCATGACGCGGTTGCCCAAGGTAGGCCAGGGCCAGAACACGTGGATGCTGGCAGTCTCTGTGATGAGTCTGAATCTTATTCCAAGCACGAGAAGTCATTAGCATGACTTAAGTACACTGAAATGTGGTTATCATATTTACAAAATGCCTTGTTCTGAGAGACTCAAATCCTGGATGACGTCCTGTTTCCTGTTGTCTCCCCACTAAAACTGGGAAACCTGAGGCTGATGAATGTCGTGTGCAATGTCTGTCTGGTGGATGACAACAAGCTGGACTGATCGGCTCAGGAGAGTCCACAGACAACTAGAAACCCTGTCCTGTGAGTTTGGAAGAACAGAAAACAGCCAATGTGGAGAAACCTTAATAGGAATACAGTCAATCTTAAGACACTTAAAAACCAGCCTTGGAGGGAAAGTTGCCAAAATGCCTTGCCTGAGTTCCTTTATATTCTCTGATCTTCAAAACAACCAGGTACAGTGGTCCAAGCTGAAGTGATTGTTTCATACCATTATGTAAGTAATAAGTATCAGATTCTGCAGAGAAAATCACATTTGTGTTCTCCAGAGCCACGGACAAGGATTATTTCACTTATTTTGCTTATTGAGAAAGCAGGAAAACTTACCTGTTTTTTTCCCATGCAGTCGTCACAGCTGGGCTAGCACCAGAAAGCAGTTCCTGATTTAACAATGGTTTGATTTACAATTTTCTGACTTTACTATGGTACGAAAGCAATACACATTCAGTAGAAACAGTTCTTTGAATTTTGAATTTTGGCATGAACTCACTCTGCTATGCAGTGCCATGCAGTATGAAGGTCTCTTGTGACGCCGGGCAGCGGCGGTGACCCACAGCTCCCCGTCGGCCGCACAGTTGTGAGGGTGGGCGACCCGTGGACTTACGATCATTCTGGTTTTCACTTTCGGTACAATATTCAATAAATCACATGAGACTTCATTATAAAATAGGCTTTGTATTAGAAGCTTCAGGCTAATGAGAGGGTTCTGAGCACATTTCAGGTAGGCTTGCCCAAACTATGATGTTTGGTAGCTTAGAAGTATTAAACTCATTTTTAACTTAGGATATTTTCAACGTATGATGGGCTTATCAGGACAGAGCCCTCTCATAAGTCAAGGAAGATCTGTTTAGTGCCCCAATTCTCATTACAATACTCTACTGCTTCCATGTAATATTCGGGGAACAGGAGAATTTTGTAACTTTGGTGCTAGTTAGCTGAGGAATGACCCAACCAGCTCCTCATGTACTGCTCAGCCTCCCCTGCACGATGACTATCCGGTCAGGCACTCAGAGGGCGAGCATGCTTTCTCTAGCAGAGAGGGCGTACATGATCTCAGGCTGGCCTACTAAAAACGAACCCTTCGGTTAATCTACATTCCAAATTTCAGAGATGGCTAAAACATGCCCAGAAAATAATCTTTGATTGAACACCATCTAACCAAAAAATCTTAGCTTTTTAGGTATGAACCAGATGATCACAGTGGTATAAGGAAAGATAGACAGAATAGGAAGAAAGAGATGTTCCTTCATTCATTTTCTCAGAGGCTCCCAACTGACTGTCCTAAGCCAGGGGCATCCAGACAGTACAGAATGGAGGCGTATGTTTTCATGGTCCTCACACAGACTGAATAGAAGAGTCTCACCCAGGGACAGGCAGAAAATTGTTGCCCACAGAGTGGGGTGCGGTACCAAGGCGGCCTCTCCCACGAGCGCGCGGTGAGGTTTCCACCCGCACAGCCCCAGCTTCATCTGCACTCAGTTCTTGCCCTCTGACTTCAGCCTCCTTCATCCATTCCCTTTACTGACTCTCATATTTTCTCTCTCTCCCATCAGTCTGCAGTGTTCCTTGTGGACAGGGACCACATCTTCTTTTTTACCTCTTCTATAGTATCAAGGATGATATTTTTCATAATAAGGACTCAGCACATTTTTATTAATTAAAGAGGAATATACAATAACTACCCTTCAAGGAGCAATGTGTGCCTGACATGGCACGAAGTGCTTTATATATTTTATTTTATCCTTCTAGCAATCCAATGTACATATTTTATTTTATTTAATCCTTCTAGCGATCCAATGATGTAGGTGTCTTCAGTCTTGTTTCACAGAGAAGCAAACAGAAGCTTTGGGAACTTAAATAACTTGCCCAAGGTCATATAATTAATAAGTAGCAGAATATGGATCCAATCTACATTTTTTTCTGATGCAAACACAGAGTAACTTACACACAAATCTAGGCTGTCTCCCTTTACTGACTATTTCATTATAAAATTGGAAGAGAAGAGCTGGGATGGTGAGACAGAGACAAGCAGCCACATGCATCAGGGAAGCTGGATCAGCTGAACTGCCAAGCAGAGCCCACATTCTTGACGTGAGACTGGATCTTAGAGGGCGGGCAGGTATCTGTGGGCAGGAACTCACTTCAGACCTTAGGCTCATTCCCACCCCCTTTTAATACCAGACAAACAAACTGAAAAGGAGCTGCCCTGTGCTCAGCGTACCAGGTGGTAATCCTATTCTCCCTGGGAGGAGAGAAGTATGGGACGTTTTCTACAAGTGTGTGCCTGGTTTTGCAGACAGGAGAGCTGAGTCAGAGTGAGAGTTGGCTGAAGTTGTGGAAAGACAGACAGGCAGTGTAACCCAGGGTGGTGCAGAGTTCTTGTTGTTCAGCCTGTCCCAGGAGTTGGAGAGCAGGATCCTCTCCCCACAGTGAGAGTGGAGATGCCGTCACAGTGGGAGGCATATCGGAGAATGTGGAATATGCTGTTGTCACTTTGGAAATCCAAGGTCTTAAAGTTGCTGAGAAACAATCATTGAAATAAAAAAGCTAAAGACAGCACACAGCTATGTGGCATAGTAGACCAAGCAGTGGTGGCAGACTTAGGAAATAGTGCCTTTTAAAAAATCATGAAGATGGATAACATTTTGAAAGGTTAATCAATATGCTTTAGTTTCTAGAACTGGCTTCAACCCTGTTCCTTCCCTCATCTAGTCAGCTAATCATTCTCTGTCACTGTCTTCAAGATGAATGACAGCAGGGAGCTGAGAAAGCAAAGAGAGTCAGCTACGGGCTTTTGAGTTTAGCAACCCACACGTTACGACTCAGCTACAGACACGTGAGATTTGAGAGAACATATGATATGGATATGATATGAACAATAAGAGAAAAGGTTCCTTCCTCTCAAGATAAAGGATCAATTTCCAAGGGTGAGAAAACAGAGAAAGGAGAGACTTAGAGATTAGCTGGACAGGGACTGAGGGGACGCAGCTAGCGGGGCCGTGAGGGGGGCGTGAGCCGACATCCAGGGGACGGCCAGGGCCCATCTGAGCGCGCACCGCCTGCAGCCGCCGGGCAGGGACAGGCCCTCAGGTGTGAAGCCTGCTGTGTCGCCTGGGCTGAGGGGCTGCGATGAGTCCTCTCTTTGAGGCACCAGCCTTTGGATAAACTAGCAAGAGTGACGGCCACTCACGCCCTCAACCTTAAGCTTGTTCTGTTCCCAGCCATCTCACCCTAGAACTGTCAACTCCTCACCCGTCTCCGGGAACACCTGTACACCAGTGAAATGGCTCTTAGAGGGTTGGTGGTATAGAAGAAAAAGCCCTCACATGTGGATTTAGGAATTTAGGAATGAAAGAAATCATGTAGGGATTTTTCTGTGCTTTTAACAATCCAAAATAATAATAATAATAAATTGCCATCTCTGATAGAATCATGGCTTCCTGAAGATGTCCACAGCCTCAGCTCCAGCAACTGGGGGTCTGTTGCTTCACATGGCAAAGAAAGTTTGCAGATATGATTAAACGAAGGATCCTCAGATGAGAAGTTGCCCTGGATTATCCTGGAGGGCCCAGTGTAATCACAAGAGTCCAAATGAGAGGGAGCGGGGGCGTCGGAAGAAGAGACGCACCAGTGGAAGCAGCTCTGCCGTGACACGGGGCTGCGAGCCGAGGAATGCGGGCGCCTCTGAAAGCCGGGGAGGCAAGGAGGTGTGTGCTCTGCTGGAGCCTCCGGAAGGAAGCAGCTTGCTGAAACAGAATCTTCAACCCTTCTCTGCATCTACTAAACCAGATTATCCGGATTTGGGCCCAGATTTATGTATTTTGTAAACTACCCAGGTTATTCTGATACAGTCAGCCTCTACCAACCCATGCAGAGCAGAATAGAAAATACTGAATCTAAACGGACAAATCACTCACTCAACAAGGCCACTATCACATTCAGAAATGTTCATGGCCCTTTCTACATAAACATCAAGGAGTCATTCAGTATTATAAGAACACCTAAAGGGATTATGATGTCATCATCTCTTGAATAATAGTAACAGCATTTATTGAACATATCCTAAGACAATCAATGTGCTAATGCTTTTTATGCTTTATCTCAATTAATCGCAGAGCAACCTTAAATGATTTATGTGAAAATCAACAACAGAAAAAAAAAATGTAGAAAAATTAATTTAATCGGATGGAAAAGGTGAAAGAACTTGTTAACATGTAACCGGAATTGCTGTTTCGAGGAGCAGGCTGGACCCCATACCGGTTCGATGCGTTCCTGCTAAGGCGTAGCATGAGGCCCCCCTCCCACATAATCGATCCTCTTAGAAGGGCTCAGGAGATCCTGTCACCTCAGTGGGCCTTAGAATATACCTGGTGAAAAGCCATTTCTGCATAGGACAAGTTGGATGGGGCTGAGAAAAACTTGGGTCCCCAAGGGCTCTCACTCTTACATGACAATGAGCGGCACCGTGCCAGTGTTTCGGGAGGTGTACACGACGTAACGAGGACAGCTGACACAGCTCTACGACGCCGGTCCACACGCACGATGTGGCCCCACGGAACCGCACCGACGACTTGACTCCCACCTGGTGATAGACGGCGCTCCCGCACTGGTGACTGACGAGTCCCGCTGTTGATCCCGCTGCTCTCCCCTGGTTCTTTCCTGCATGTTGAGCCCCAGGCAGGCTGGGCTCCACCAACCTCCTCCCCCAGCATCGTCTTTCCTCCACACCTTAACGTCTAACCCCTGGAATTTTTATTTGGTGTTAGGGGTGGTGCAGGGTGACTCCTGCTCTGTATTTCCAAACGCATTGTTTTAGCGTCTACTTTATGTTCTACTTCCTTCCAGATGTTCTGAACTTTGATACTGCAAGCCAGACTGTGGGTATTCAAAACCCTTTTTCTTAAACTATTCTCTCAGCCTTGTTTCAAAATCTTGACGGTATCAACTGGTAGTGAGAGCCTGAGGTACAAGGTCGTGTGGGAATGGGGAAAAAAAGGAGCTATTTATACAATATTGCAAAATATTATTCCTCTCCATAGCCACAATTCTCAGGGCCATGTAGGCAACAGGGATGAAGCCAGGAATCACACCCACATCTCCCTGCTGTCGAAGTCCATACCACCTCCAGCGCATCGTCAGAGAGCACTGACTGCTAAGTCCAACTCTGAAACCCCAGCATCCTGCCCATAGGCCCTGCTTCTCTCCTAATGGAGCAGCTGAGTTCCTCCTTTCCCAGGACACCATCCAGACCCTCGAAGATTATTTGGCACCTGAGTTATCTCTGAGCCAAGTACCACCCAATTCCTTTTACTCTTCTTCATAGAAACGGTGTTTCCCATTTTCCATTACCCTGGAGGTACTTTGGATACGCACAAGTTCTTGTGTGCCTCCTGACCCGTGACTTCCCCGCACGGGCATCCCATGCCGATCAGGGAAGTCCAGAGCCAACTCAGAAACATTTCCAGTGTTGTTGTTCCTGACACCACATTCCTAAGGCAAAGTGTGTTTATAGCAGGCCGTGTGGAAGCAGATTTCTACTGCTCTGTCTATGAGATATTTGCAAGTTCCGGGAGAACATTCGGAGCCAATTCAAGGTAAGCCTCAACCTCCCTCTGGAGCCCGAAGAGCTCTCGCGCGGCCAGAACATACCAAGACCCATAAAAAGAGCAGGAATCGTTTTTTTTTAATGAATTACATAGTGATAGGTCTGGTGATAGAATCTGAAGTCACCACAGGTGAACCTTCCTTCAGAAACCCCAGGCAGGAGGGCAGCAAAGGATGGGGTGGGCGTGTTTGTGAAAAACGATGGAGTGAAAAAAAGCAGGAGCCTGCGGCTGACCCTGCCAGTGACTGTTCTGGGGCCTTGAACCATCATTTTCCTCTCCTGGCTTTATTGTTCCCACTTGTAAAACACTAAGATGGGACAAGAATGGTTTCCAAATGTTCACCTGCTTTGACCAAGAAAACATTTATGCACGTGCACATGAAATTATGTATATTTTACTTATAAATCATATAGGAACTACTGTAATATATTAGGCATAGTATAAAATATGCCACAAATAAAAGTTTTTCACTAATTAGACTTTTTAAATGGAATAACATTTGTAATGTTTCCCTTCAATCCAGTGAGTCATCACAGCACTTACAGCAAGAGTCAGCAAACTTTTTCTGTAAAGGGTCCGACAGTCAGTGTTTCAGGCTTTGCAGTCCATGTGTTTTCTGTGTTAACAACTAACTATTTTGTCTGGTACCAGGACAGCCACTCCAGCTTTCTGTGGTCACTGTCTCCATCTTTTTTCATCTTTTTGCTTTTCACCTGCATCTTTGAATCTAAAGTGTGTCTTTTGTATATAATATAGTTGCATCTTGTTTTTTAATCCTGTCTGACCATCTCTGCCTTTTGACTGGATGGTTTAATCCATTCACATTTAACGCTACTATTTATATATTTGGATTTACATCTCCCATTTTCCCTCTTCTTTCCTATATGTCTCATGTGTTTTTGTTCCTCTATTCTTCACTGCTTTCTTTTGCAATAAATGAATATTTGCTAATGTAACATTTTAATTCCTTTAATGATTTTTTTAACTTTCTTTTTTAGGTGTTGTTTTCAGTAGTTGCTTTGGGGTTTAATTTTTTTTTTAACTTATCACAATCTACTTCAGATTCACACTAACTTAACTGAAGTGAGACATAGAAATTATTTTTGTTTGTTTACTGCAGTTAGCGTTCCTCTTGTTGAAGTATTGTTGATATACAATCTTCTATTGGTTTCAAACATACAACACAGTGGTAAACAGTCACCCATCTTATTAAATCCTCACCCCTTCTAGTGTGGTTACTCTGTCAACATAGAAAAACACTACAGAATCATTGACTGTAAGCAATATTATTCTTATATAGCTCTCCTTCCTCCTTCTCCTTTTTATGCTCTTATTGTTTTATATATATATCACATCATATTGTTACAAATCTGTTTTATACTTTATAAAATACTCTATTATTATTATTACCTTATATATAATTTTATGTGTATTACAGAAACTGATATATAGTGTCTGTTGTAGCTAGTCAATTCTGAAGTTACAGCATAAAAACAGCCTTGGTCAACACAGATGTGTGAATGAACATTGCTGTATTGCATTAAAGCTGTATTTATGGACACTGAAACTAAATTTCATATTGTTTTTACATGTCATAGGCTATTCTTATTCTTTGTTTTTTTTTTTCCCTCCAATCACTTAAAAATATAAAAACCATTTTAGTTCATAGGCTATGCAAAAACAGGTAGGGGCAAGATTTGATCCAAGGATGTAGTTTGCCACCAACTTGACCTTCAGCAATGATCTTTCAAAATCTTTTATGTGGCATCCTGGGGTGACCGAGACCAGTCTCAAGGCCTGCCGTGGTGGTGAAAGTAAGGTCAGAGGCTGGACATCAGCATGCCACTTCCATTTAGGAACATTTCCGCTGATACTTTGTTTCGTTTTCCATACCGGAAAGACTGCATTTAACAAATTGCCCCAGGGAAAAATGAGAAAGGGAGGGAGGGAGCAGGAAGGGCGAAGAGGAAAGCATGATCTCAGATTATTCTTTCTGGCTCCGGAATTCTACTATATTCATTTAAATGCTGCCAAACCATCAATGACTCTCGGACTAGACTTCAGTTAATCTTAAAATCTAAACATTGGAATATTAGACTGTATTTTCATTATTTCTATTAAGATTTTCCTGAGTTTTGTAATCTAAGGTATTTTCTGCAAGTGGAAACGGCATGAATGAAGTGAGGACATGGATTTCCTACGCCTGCTCTGGAAGACCCGGGAGAGCAGAGATCTTTCAGCTCCCTCTTGTGGCCATAACCAGTGATCACAACAGCCAACTCCGCTGAACACTAGAGACATCTCCTACGGCCTAAGAGCACGGAAGAAGTTGCAGCGGTGATAAGGGTTTGTCATTCCTCATTTATACACATTTATCTCACTGAACACATGTTCTACAAACAAGAATCCCCTACGAAGAAGAGTGTTCCCTTTCTCCTCTTCATCTAAATGTTACACCGACCCTTTGAGAAAAAATCGATTGCCCTTTTAGGTTTTTCTTAAGTTTACCATAATGATCCCGTCTCTGCACCGTCAGACCAGTTAAGATTGTAGGTTTTAACACCAGGTATGAGTCTGATTCTCAGCTCTGCTTTTCATTAGCTGCATACCTCAATTAACAGCAAATCAATGAACCTTCTCTCCTAGGGGCTTCTGCAGCCATTTATCCATGAATGGCACCCACACACTAAGCATAGTTGCTCGTCTGTGATAGAACTAAGCAAAGCCACTTCCACTCAACAGTTAGAATTGGAGGCACACGCCACAAAAAACAAATAGAAAAATCGGCCTTCATCAAAATTTTTTGAATTTCATGTATCGAACAACACTACCAAGAAAGTGAAATGACAACCTATTAAATGGGAGAAAATATTTGCAAATCATATAGTCTATTCTTGTTAGTTGTAATACTTAGGTTCTAGAAGTCACTGCAAACAGAATTAGCAAAAAAACTGGAATCAATCAACAATTACTGAAACACTGCTCCCACGAATATATCCCTATGATATTTATGTATATATGATACAGCAATGTTATATAGATAAATATATATATGATATCTAGAGTGAAAGGATATAATAACATAGTTTATAATCGTAAATCCCCAAAACAACTCAACCTGGCAGATTCCAATTCCTTTATTTTAAAAAAGAGAAAACAAGGTTCAGAAGAAGGAACTGACTAGCCTCAGGCCACTCTACGGACAGATGCCAGAGCTGGGTTTGAAACCCCATCCACCTGGCCCCAGGGCGGGAGCTTCTTTCACTCCACCGCCCCGGCCCTGCTGTCCATCCTCTGACTGTCTCTGAACGGCGTCCGGAAGAAGGCAGAGTGACAACTTACTACACCTCAGCTAGGAGTGTGGGCCTCTGGCAACTAACATTTCACTACTCTGCGTATCTTCAAATGACCACAAAACTGTACTGACTTTGGGTTACAAATAAATTTTAGCAAGTAGACAAATTCACCACTATAGAATCTGCAAATAATGAGAATCAACTGTGTCTGATAAAGGACTATTATCTGGAATATATAAAGAACTGTTATAACTCTACAACAATGAGATAAAAAGCACATTATCTAAATGAACAATGGACTTAAATAGAAATTTCCCCAAAAGAGTATATATACAAACAGACAAAAAGTACATTAAAGTGCTCACTATTGCTGGGATTGTAAACTGGTACATACACAAAGGAAAACAATATGGAAGATCCTCAAAAATGAAAAATAGAAATGGTATATGATCCAGCGATTCTAGTTCTGGGAGTGCAGCCAAAAGGAAGAAACCCTAACTTGAAAAGACACCTGCACCCCCATGGTCACAGCAGCATTGTTTATGGGAGCTGAGACAGGAAAACAACCTCCATGGCCATCAGTGGGTGAGTGGATGAAGAAGTTGTGGCACATATATATAGTGTAGCATTATTCAGCCACTGAAGATGAGGAAATCCTGCCATTTGTAACAACATGGATAGACCTTAAGGGCATTAGGCAAAGTGAAATAGGCAGATAAAGACAAGTAATATATGATCTCACTTATATGCTGGAACTAATACAAACAAACAAACAAACAAACAAAAAGGAAATCGACACATAAACACAAAGAACAAACTGGTGGTCGCCATAGGGTGTGGGGGTGGGAGCACGGGCAAAACAGGGGAAGCGCATCGAGAGGTACAGTCTTCCAGTCATAAAGTACATAAGTCATGGGGAAGAAAAATACAGCACAGGGAATATTGTCAACAATATTATCCCTTTGTATGGTGTCAGGTAACTGCACTTATTATGGCGAACATTTCATAATGTAGATAATTGTCAACTCACTATGTTATGATTTGAAACCAAAATAATGTAGACCAGCTATACTTCCATTTTTTAAAAAAAACCTCATGGATAAAAGGATCAGATTTGTTACCAGAAGTGGCAGATGGAGGGATAAGGAACAGGAGAAAGGCAGTCAAAAGATACAAACTCCCAGTCATACAAGAATAAGCACTAGGGATGTAATGTACAACGAACGCGATGACTGTAGTTAACGCTGCAGTGCGATACATGAAAGTCCTTAAGAGAGTAAATCTTAAGAGTTATTACAAGGAAAAAAGATTTATTTTTGCTCTCTCTGTTGTATCTGTATGATATGATGGATGCTAACTATTTATAGTAATAATCCTTTCACAATATATGTAAATAAAAACATCATGCTGTACACCTTAAACTTACAGGGTGATGTATGTTAATCACTTCTCAGTACCATTAGTCATCAAAACCACAGTGAGATGGCATTTTACACCGACTAGAGTGGCTGTAATTTTCTTAGAAAGAAAATAACAAGTGTTGTCTAGGATGTGGGGGAAATGAATCCTTGTACATTACTGGTAGGGATGACAATGCGCGGCCAACGCGGAGAACAGCGTGACGGCTCCTCAGAATGTTAAACACAGAATCACCTTATGGCCCAGCAATTCCATTCCAAGGATAGACTCAAAAGAAGTAAAAATAGGTATCCAAAGAAAAACTGTAACACTATTCACAGCAGCCAGAAAGTAGAAATAACGCAAATGTCCATCAACAGATGAATGAATAAACAAACTGTGATATAGGTGTACAGTGGAACTTATTCAAGCATAAAACGGAATGGGATGCTGATGCATGCTACGACATGGACAGACCTCAGAAACATTTTGCTAAGTGAAAGAAGCTAGACACAAAGGGTCACACATTGTTATTCCATTTATATAAACTATTCAGAATGGGTAAATGTACAGATGGGAAACAGATTAGTGATTGACAGGGCCCGGGACAGAGGGATGGGGAGTGACTGCTTAACGGGTAAAGGGTCTACTTTGAAGGCGACAAAAATATTTTAGAAGTAAATTAGGTGATGGTTTCACAGCATTGTGAAAGTACTAAATGCCTTTGAATTTTGGAGTTTAAAATGGTTAATTTTATATTATGTGAATTTTAGGTCAATAAAAAATCGCAGCACCAAAAAAAATTGTATTGGAACCAAAAGTAAGATTTTTTTCTTTGTTACTATTGTAGCATCTATGACATGTCAGCTCAGAAACAATCAAATGGATATTTACAAAATGCACAGAGGAACAGAGAGAAAGTTGTTCTGCAGAGATATAGAGAACAAAGAAACATAATCTGTAGGCAGCAATGTAAATTCAGGATGGTGAGAAAACACATGAGATTCCAGACCTTAGTTTCAGTTATTTTTCACCTGCCTGTGAATTTCTTGAGACACTTCCTAATCCTTACAATTAAATTTTTTCCCTTAAATTTGTTTTTATTTTATTCTATAACTTGTAATCAAAAGTCCACTATCTATTGCACAAATCCAGCTGAAGAATCATTTCTGCCATGAAGTCTACTGCAGTCCAGAGAAACTATTGCTTTAGTATAGAGATATTGACACAAGATTAGAAAACGCCTTAATGGTCTCTCTCAATGAGACACAATTCCTCCACTCTCTCTACTAAGTAACAGGAGACTGCTTTAAAAATTCTAACGAAACTTCTCTATCTCAAAAGGCAAATCATTCAATATTTGAGCAATTCAAGCTATTAGAAATTATTCTGTGGAAATGGTCAGAAACGTACTCACTTAAAATATTATAACATCTGGAGCCATTTGTAAAAAACATGGTATCTCTTTCCCTATGACGACTATGCAGCGATCTGAAGGCGATGAGCGTGCCTCCAGCCTCCTGCTTCCCCTCGCTCCCTTGTGTGTGTCACACACACACACACACACACACACACTGTCTTTGACCTAAAAAAATGTTATTTTCTTACCCAGTCTTCTCACAAGCATCTTAGAGAACTTGAGAGGAAATGTTGTCATGACAAACTTGGATCTGACTTCAACTTTGCCCTTTGTTAGATGTGTGACTCTGGACAAATCAGTCGCCTCAGGGTCTCAGTTCCCTGGATGGCGAGTTGGGCATAGTAACAGTGTTCAATAAAGAGGAGTGTTGTAAGGGTTAAATGATTCGTGTAAAGCATGCAGCACAGAGTCTGCCACAGGTAGGCATTCAGTAAGTGCTAGTTACCATTATTCTCTTGTTAAGAGTATCATTAAAAATTGTTTTTCTATTTTTTAATGTAAATATAGTCAATGCACACTACATTGGTTTCAGATGTACAACATAGTGAATCAATAATTATATACATTACTAAATGCTCACCATGGTATGTGTAGTTACCATCTGTCACCATACAAAGACACTACAATATTATTGGCTATATTCCCCAGCTGGGACTACATTGTTTTATAATTTGAAGGCTGTACCTCTTCATCCCTTTTACCTAACTCATCTGTCCCTGTCCACTCCTTCATGGTAACCAACGGACCATTCTCTGTGTTTATGAGTCTGTTTCTGTTTTGACTGGTTGTTTTTCAGATTCCACACATAAGTGAAATCATATCACGTGGTATTTGTCTTTCTCTATCTCACTTATCTCACTTAGGATAATACTTTCTAGATCCAACCATGTTGTTGGAAGTGGCAAGACTCTTTTTTGTGGCTGAGCAATATTCCATTGTGTATATGTACCACCTCTTCTTTATCCACTCATCTATTGATGGACACTGGGTTGCTTCCATATTTTGACTTGTATAATCTTTTCAATATGTTTGAATTTGGTTTGCTAATATTTGGCTGAGGATTTCTGCATCTATGTTCATCAAGGATATTGGTCTGTAATATTCTTTTTTGGGTCTTTGCCTGGTTTTGGTATCAGGGTGCTGCTGACCTCATAGAGAATCTGGAAACTCTCCTTCCTCTTCAGGGTTTTGGAATAGTTCAGGTAGGACACGTATTAACTCTTCTTTAATGTTTGATAGTGAAGCCACCTGGTAATTAATACTCGTCATTACAGTTGCTCTTACCTAGCCATATAGTCTTGTCTGACGGTGCCCTCCAACGGTCATATACAGGGACATCCTAGTAATAGCTCCACGTGCTTACTATAACACCAGGCACCATTGGATTGGCAGATTATCTCCATTTACAGAAGAAACTGAGACATAAGCTAAGTAGCTTGCCCACGGTCCATAGCTAGTAGGCAGCAGAGCAAGAACTCTAACCCAGGAATGCTGACCCAAACACTTGCGACATACCAGCGATGTCACCATGGCTCCCTGTTCATCCACAAGGTGGCACTCAGGAACAGAGAGTGGCTAGTTCGGCCAAGTCCTTTCAAGCAAAGGGATCAGAAACTCAAAATGAAGCCCCATGGTGGCGAGCCAGTACGTTAAACAAAAGCATTTTTCTCTAAGAGCAGAACTGCAAGCCAGAATTTAAGGAGAGTAAACAAGTCAGGGAGATGTAATGCACCACATAATGACTATTAGTAATAATACCGTATTGCATTTGAAAGTTGCTAAGAGAGTAGGTCTTAAAAGAAAACATTGAGAGTACTTAGGTGGTTTGACCAGTAGCACAAATTTAGGGCACAAGAAAGACACTTAAATGCTTGAAGAAAATATGGAGGAAAAAATTTTATAAGCATTAACCAAAAAATAAGTAATATCCTACAAGTAACTGCCCTGTGTCTGGTCCATAACACAGCCTTCATATCCCTGTACCTACATTATTAATTCACTCATTCCCTTGGAGAGATTAAAACAAACTATAATAAATGTAAGCTATGCACATATTAACTGATAAGTGTTCATTATCTCTTACCTTTCCCCAGCGTATTAAAGAAATTCCTCATCGTCTGGGCTTCCCTTTAGACTTCCGCCCTCCCCAACTTCACAGGTAGACTCGGTGCCCCAGTTCTGCCTCTGGCCCAATCTTGCCATAGAGCTGGCAAGTGGGAAGACGGACACAGTGCAGAGAGAGGACTTTCATGAGAAAGACAATATTTAGTCAGTTAAGGGCATCAAATATAAAGGCTAAAGAACAAGAGAGAGAGAAAAACGAAAAGTCACTAAGGCCCAGTTTTGTTTAGTTTTGTTTTGTATTTTTATCGAGGTGAGTTTTGTGGATGTCTGCCAAGGGGTTCAAGTAAAGCTCGAAATCACTTAATTACTTTTGGATATCAAACCGGGTTTCTCTGAAGATGAAGACCCAGGGAGTTTGGCTGGCTGGAGATCTCCCGTTTATTCTCGTCACAGCCACGTGCTTCAGAAGCATGGGCACGCGAGCGCCCACCCTGCTGGAACGGGCAATTCTTATCCCATTTGCTCCCCCCAGCTCCAAAGCAGAACCAATCAAATAAATCATTTTCAAAAACTAATAAACCAATATTAAAGCACCTTACACACAGCCTTGCCACTTCTAAGTATGTAATATAAACACAGATCTCTCCCACTCATGCTGCTCTATAGTTTCAAACTTCTTTTTCATTTCATTTGAGCTGCACAGCATTCCTGAAAAGCAGTGACGGGTCATTATCACCATTTTACAAAGTGAGGGAAAGAGGTTTATGGAAGGTGCACGGCTTCCCCAAGGTCACGCAGGCGGCAGGCGGCAGAGCCGGATTTTAGCTTCAGTCTCTCACTGCAAGTCCAACGGGCGCTATGAGACCTGTCTGCCAACTCTGCTACTTCCAGGGGACTGGCTCAGAGCGAGGAGAATTCGGTTCCTGGGCCTACCCTTCTGTGACTTTGGGTGAGTCATTTCTCCACTCTGGGCCTATGTTTATCAACTTCTTCATCTATCTGTGGTTTAGAACTCTAGTATTCTACATTAGCAATCATGATAGCTATTACTACTGTTTATATATGGCGAGTGCGGATAATAGGCACATAGATTCATCATCCATTTCATCTTCATAACCTAGCAAGCTTTCAGAGAGGTTAAAATAACTTTCCCAGTCTGACAAGTAGCAGAACAAGGATTTGAACACAGGCAAACCACTGCATGTTAGTAGACAGCAGGCTTAATAAGCAAGGGAACATACATATGGGGCTTGTCTTGGGCAGCTGCGAGGTGAATAGATCTCTACACCCACCCACCGGAATCTTATAAGATATACAGAGGCCTTGAGCAGGATTCATTCATGTATCCAGTCCAGAGGGTCTCAGCACCTCATTGCTCTCTTAAGGTGGAGTCCACGGAAACAGCCCTAGTGTGGGAACAGTGGCAGACCATGCATTCCAAGGATGGAAGGGCGTGAGGTGCCTTTGACCGCCCGGACCCGGCCCTGACCGCCCGGACCCGGCTCCTGGATCAGTCGGCAGTCACACCCTCTCAGCGGCCTCCTCCCACAGGTTTGGATCGAGGTTTATCTTCCTCAGAGTCTGTGTTTTTAAACACTGAACTCTAGTACCCAGAGGAGTGGGACTATTGAGTAGGGACTCTTTGAGCCTCTGTTTTAAATCTACGTGGGTAGAATTTCTCCTCTGACTGTGACCAGAAGGCTCTCCTCCATTGCACCTCAGCACCCCTCTCTGCAGGCTGACTCCCTCTCTGCAGGCCGACCCCCTCTCGGCAGGCTGACCCCCCCTCTGCAGGCTGACTCCCTCTCTGCAGGCTGACAACCCCTCTGCAGGCCGGCCCCTCTCTGCAGGCTG
>JAQQAC010025234.1:35299619-35383716 GCA_029783875.1 Phataginus tricuspis | reverse complement strand
AAACCGTAACTTGTCACGAGTTCATATAGCTAGAAGTAACTCTGACTGTACACTAGCAGCTCAGTATTTCTCCAATCCTGATGTGCACATAAGTCACCTGGGTATCTTTTGAAACTGTAGATATCAATTCAGTGGCTCTGGGACAGGGTCTGCAATTCTGCATTTCTGATGTACTTCAAAGAAAAGTCGATTCTGCTTCTCACACTACACTTTGAATAGTAAAGCACTAGTCCATCATCATAGAATGCCAGAAACTTAGTTGTTTGAGTTAGAAATACAAAGCCCCAAAATCACAAAGTGTCCTCTGCTGGGCTGTTTACTGGTGCTCTGAGCTAAAAAATAGGCCAAATTCCCACAGCACCCTACTATACAGAAGGCACCACCAGGTGACACGGCCAACACCCAGTGACATAGGAGAAAACCAGGGGAACTACCCCAGGACACTTTCCTACCTACCGCCTGGGATCCCCCAGCAGGGTCGCTATTAGCCAAACCCAGCAGACAAAGAGGAAACAAGGGACTCCATCGACACAGTCCAACCAGGTAAGCCTCCAAGGGCAGAGGGCAGAGAAAAACAGCGCCTGGCTTTGGAAGGGCAAACTGACATTATCTGATGCACATTTAACTAAGTAGAGAGCAGACCGAGCTCATGGCCAGCTTCTCTTTCATCCGGAATGGAGCAGGTGTCAAAAACAAAAGGGAGGATGGAGATGGGGAGCTTTTCAATTTTCTGTCTGCATATTTCACCTAGAATTGGACCAGACTCCTGTCTGTGAAAAAGAAAAATGTCTCTTCATTTGGAAGGTTAAATTCTTTGCCAGTGCTCTCAGCATCAGCTTAAAAACTTCACTCTTTTCTTCCTATATGTCATCATCTCTTATGTCTCTAAATTCTCTTCTCTCTCAATCTGGAGGATTAACTCTCAGGTGTCTCCCACGAATTATCTTACTCTTTCTTCTCAGATTCATTCCTAAGTATCTCTTCTTAAACATAGTAGTTTTTTTTTAAATTGACAATCCAAAATTTTCCATCTGCTTAAGGTTTTGACCATCATATCTCTGGGGCTCACTCATGACTCTAATCTTCCAGTTCCATTGGCCATCTACCTACGGGAACCTCCACGCAGATGGTGAGGAAACTCGATCTCAGTAAGTGCCCAGCTAAACTCAACTTCTTTCCCTGACTCTCCTCCTTTGCTTCCTTCTCGTGATGAAGTCACTATCACTTTTCTGTCAATCACCCAGGCTCAAACTCAAGTTTAACAAATTCTAGCTCCACAGAACACTAGCAGTTATAGGTTCTACTTATTTCCTACTGACAAGATTGCTTTTTAATTCCTAATTTTTTTATTGCCTGGGCTAATAAAATAATTCCCTAATTCACTTTTGGCTTCTTGTTTTATCCCTCTCTAGTCCCATTTATGCACACCAATATCGGATTAAGTTTCCAAAAAATACAAATCTGATTACATCACATCTTTTAAAAAATCATTTATGTCTCTGAACAGCTGTTGAAGGGAAAGAACTGTGAATGTGTACAGGCAAGAGGCGGGGAGGTGGGAATAGCATTCAAACTCCATCAGCTATTCTGCTCTTCGCCTCTATATCTTTCTTTTGGTGATGGGTGATATATCTGTTTTCTTTATTCATTTCCAATTTATTGTGCAAATTTTGGAATTGGAAATAGCCTAAGAGGGAAGAAAGAAGAAATGAGATTCCTGGTAGTAGTCGAGGAGGAGGTGACGAAGACCCTGAATGGCTGATTTGCTCCTGGATAACTGCCAGTCATTAATTGATAAATTGAAAACATAAATGGTGACTACTATGGGGGAGGGGCTTGGGTGGGTAGGTGGAGAGGGTGAGGGGGGTAAATGGGTGCAAAAACTCTCAATCATAATATAAGTTGGTCACAGGGATGGTAGTACAGCCTGGAGAATACAGCCAACGATTCTGTAACACCTTCCTATGTTGACAGGATAGTCACAGCACTAGTGGGGGTGAGGATTTAATAATGTGGAGAACTGTTGAACCACTGCGCTATATACTTGAAACCAATATAAGGTTGTATATCAACTATACATCAACAAAAAATTAAATAAAAAATAAAGAACCAGGATTTCTGAGTATGGCTTGCAGTGGAACTGCCTTCATTCCTCAGTGTTCTTAGCGCCCACACCATTCCTGGGAGCTTGGAAGTGCTGGGAGGGGAATACCCAAATTCTCACCAGTTCAATATGAATGGAACCCAGATCAAAGCAAGCAGTTCAGCAGAGGTTCTGCAAAATATTAAAAAATAGAAAAGTCATGACTTGTTTAACTATGAGGTCACTATCCTCAAGTTGGGAAAATAGGCTTTAACCGTTGGAGCAAAAACACACTTTGAGAAATGTGGTAAGAAAGATAATGAATCTCAGTTCAGAGGAGGACAAAGGATGAGGATGGAAATAAAGCTAATGAAGATAATGTGGAGGATGGAGCTGGTCCGCCCAGAGAACAGGAGGCGGAGGAGGAGGCGGAGGAGGATCAGGTGAAGCAAGCTCAGAACTGGGGGAGGGAGAAGAAGAAACAAACCTTTCAGATTCAAAGAAAGAGGAGTTTCGAGGACAGGCATTCTGGCTATGTTGAAAAGCAGAGGAGATGAGGAGGAAGGGTGCTGAGGGAAAAAAGAGAAACAAGATGCAAAGGTGAAAGAGAGAACAGATGACCAGATCATTCTAGACGTTGCCAGACCCCGTAATGCTGCTGGTCTTGAAACAGAATGGTCACCGCAGTTATTTCTGTAAGGAGTAAGTGACATGTAACTATTTATAGGAAGAGTGTGTTTTATTATCTTCACATTGCGTTCACTCACAAGAAGCTTTATTAATCTGTTGATGATTATATGTGGAGAAAAAACTTTCAATGATCTCATTGTCAATTTCCTAGAAACGTATCTGGAATCTTAATTTTTCTCATTATTTTATTCTTATTAGTTATTATTAGCCATCAATTAAAACATGACCGACTTTACACAAGTCTAAAATGCTGTATTTTTTCATAATGTTTTAAACTTATTTTCAAAACTGAAATGAAAGTTGCTATAATATGAAAGGCAACAATTTTTCTTTTGAATGGCAAGTTGATTACTTCCAGAACTGACCCGCAGATCTCTAGTTTGAAAGCCCTTAGCTTTTTGTTTTCCTACACTTGTTTGGTTAAGTGTTTTTACTTGTTTAACAATTTATGTATTTATTATTTTACCACATGAGTAGTTTGAAGAATAGGAGTAAAATAATAAAAAAATTCTATTCAGCCATATTGTTCATGGATTTCAATACTCTTTGTATGACAGTATGTATGCGTTAAGTTCCTCACGAATCTCTCTTTAAAACTCTGATGTTATTATTTTGTGTCCAACCATGTTCTTTCCAGCTTTACTGAGGTATGACTGACAATGAAAAATTGCATCCATGTGAGGTATACGACAGTGATTTGATATACAGCATTGTGCAATAATCACCAAAATCAATAATCACCAAAATCAAGGTAAATAACATATCCATCATCTCATGTAATCACCATCACCTCTGTGTGTGGTAAACACTCTCAAGATCTACCCTCTCAGTAAACCTCAAGTATATAACACAGCATCCTAAACTATAGTCACAGTGTTGTACATTAGACCTCCAGACCTTATTCATCTTGCATAACTGAAACTTTGTGCACCCATCTCCCCATTTCCCTACTTCCGACCCCTGGCAACCACGAGTCTCCTCTCCGCTATCATCAGGCATGTTCGCCTGCAGCTTTCTCTTCTTGTCGTGTCTGTCTGGGTTTGGGAATGGGGTGATGCTCATCTCAGAAAATGAGTTTGGAATTGTTCTCTCTTCTTCAGTTTCCTAGAAGAGTTTTAAGAAGGGTTTGTATTAATTCTTCTTTGAACATTTGGTAGAATTCACGCATGAAGACATCTGGTCCTGGCAATTTCTGTGCTGGGAGGTTTTTGATTACTGATTCAATCTCCTTACTTGTTATCAGTCTGTTCAGGCTTTCAGTTTCTTCTTGATTCAACTTTGGTATGTTGCATGTTCCTAGGAATGCATCCATTTCTTCTAGATTATCAGTTTGTGGGCATAATAATTATTCATAATAGTTCTTTACAATCCTTTTAGTTTCTGAGGCATCCATTGTAAAGTCTCTTCTTTCATTCCTGATTTTATCTGAGTGTCCCTTCCTTCGTAGTCCAGGTAAGGGTTTGTTGATTTTACCTCAAAAAAAAAAAACCCTCATTTTTTTTTTCTTCTTAATCTGTATTTAATTTATTTCTGCTCTAATCTTTATTATTTCCTTCCCTTTGCTAACTTTGGACTTAGTTTCTTCTGCTTCTAGCTCTTAGGCTTGTTTGAGATCCTCCTTCTTTTTTAATGTAAATGTCTATATAAATGTCCCTCTTAGTACTGCCAGTGCCACAACCCATAAATGTTGACAGGTGTTTTCATTTTTGTTTGTCTCCAGATGCTTTTTAATTAACTAATTAATTACATACCTTTTGGGTATACATTCTTTCAACATCTGTATATGTATAAATTGATCACCTCAAAAAGTCTAGTCAATCCATCCCCCTGCGGTTGACCCCTTCACCCCTCTCAGCACCCCCAAACCCCTCCCCTCTGGTGATCATCAATCTGTTCTCTACATCAAGATACTTTTTAAACTCCTTTTGATTTTCTTGTTGACCCAATGTTGTTGAAGAGTGTGTTCTTTAGTTTCCACTTACTGGTGCACAGGCGTGCACAGGCGTGCACAGAGCGGCAGCATTGCTGGAGTCCAGAACACAGGCACAGGTGCGGCAGCTGGCAGATCCTGTGCATGGTGCTGCCAGAATGGGCTGTGGCACCGACGGGGCTGGAGCAGTGGCTGCTCTGGCCTAGGGTGGGGGGTGCGCAGTGGCTTGCTCTCCAGGCATCTCCATCAGCTGGAGGTCAGTGTCAGCAAAACCTGTGGGGCTACCTGTGGCAGTGGCAAAGGTTGCTGGGGTCCTCTGGGTCCAGCTGGGATCTCCCTACTCTCCTTTTCCTAGCTGTGGACAAGGGGATCCCTTGTGATGCTGAGCTGTGTAAGACTGGATGAGGGATGATGCCGGTGAAATGCTTCCTACACTTTTCAATGCAGCCATCATCAGTTTATGTGTTCCACTAGTTTTCTGCAACTGAATTATACTCTGGAGCTCTCCCAGAGCTGTTCTCAGTGGTGGGTAGTTGTTTAATCATTGCTACTGTGGGGCAAAGAGTGGGAACCACCTACTCTGCCATCTTGTTGATGTTGCCTTCTGTGAAATCATGTTGTAAATAAAGCCATAACAGTGTTTGTATGTTTGTTTGTTTTTTAATTAATTCTGGCTTTTTTTTTACTGTATCTGATTGTTCTTGATTTTATCTGTATTATAACTTGAAGTTATTCAAACCTAATCAAGTCAAATAAAGTGAAAATTTGTTCTTTTAAAAAATAAAAATCATACAATGATTTCATATTCCAAACTGCACTGGGAACTGCCCCTGCTAGTCTCATTCAACCCCATTCCAGCTGTGTGGCAGCCGGATTGCTTAGGGGTAGGACCGACCTCACCCTCAGCTCAAGGACCAGCCCCAGCCAACTGAAGTCCATCCACCTTAACCTGTCTCCCATGCCATGATGATTGTGTCAGGGATAAATCAACACACGACACTCCCTGCACCATAGTAATACAATACAGGAGTAGGCAGTCCATAAATGGGGCAAGTCTAGGACAGAACAGGAATTTTCTTTCCTATGTGCAAGAGGATGACAAGCTCTCTATTGTAACTCATGTTGTTTATGAATTTGGGACCTAGAATCACTGCATCAATTTTCTTACATAGAAAAGCCAGACTGAGGAAAGCCAATACATGAAAAAGACAAGAGAAAATGAAAAGGAACTGAGTCAAAGTCCTGAAAGAGTTATATGAAGAAGATTCTTGAGTTAATAAATTCCATTTGTTGTTTAAGCCAGTTTGAGTTGGATTTTCTTTCTCATAACCAAAAATAATCTACTTGATACACCAAAAATAATCTACTTGATACACCAAAAAAGTAAAGTTCACACTTAAAATCTGGCATACATGCACTTCTCTGATAACTAACCTATTATTATTTCTCCATATACGTTACATTCTTCAGCCTAGCACTCCCAACAGAACTTTCTGCAATGATGGAAATGTTTTCCGCCTGTGTTGTCCAATACAGTGGCCACTAGTATGCAACTTCTAAGCACCTGAAACATGACGAGTGTGGCTGAAGAACTGAATTTTTAATTTAATTAATGTTAATTTAATTGGCCACACATGCATAGTGGCCACCATATCGGACAACACAGCTCTAGCCTAATGAATTTCCTTGAGTATCACCAGTCTTTGCTGTGCTTGCTTTGTCCTTTCCATCTGAAGGGCCTTATCGTCTCTTGTCCCGAAGCTGAAAGATAGCCATCCTTAGCAGTCAAGTTCAAATGCCTCCTCTCCTAGGATGACTTCTTCCTGTGATGATGCTCCCCGGAACTGTGAACTTCCCCAATGCTTTACTTCTATTTTGCTATTTCCTGGCATTTTAAAAATAAATTTTCATAAAAATAAATTACATCAGTAAGTATTTGTTTTAAGAAATAGACAAGTGTGGCCAGTATGGACAAATGGTCAAGTGTGTCTTTGATATTCCAGGAATCAGAAAAAGTTACAATATTTCCTTTGAATATCTGTCCCTAAGAAATATTCTGCCTATCCAAGCTTTCAAAAAGGAAACAATAAAAGATATCTATCATTTTTTTTTGACATGTTCTCTGTCTCTGTGCCAGAGGTTGTGCTGTTTGGCTTCTATGCGTCATCAACTTTGAGTGTCTTGACAAGTCCGGCAGCTGGTATTATAATCTCTATTTTAGAGATAAGAAAGCTGAAGTTTAGAGATCTTAAATACTTGGCCAAGATATCACTGGTAAAGCAGCGTCCGGATCTGGTTCTGCAACACCCCCTGTGCCGTCCTAAGAGCGAGGAGCTGCCCTTCCTTACAAGCGTGAAGTCAGTCTGGAGGCGTACTTGGGAAGACGACCGGAGGCAGCTCGAAGCAGCTGATGAGTGGAGTGAGAACTCTGAGAACAATTACAACCCTGATCTAGCCCTCCCGATGCCAAGCATTAAATTGTAAACAGTGCTATGACCTGCATAGATGTAAGTTCCACAGGACGCTCACGACAGAAGTTGCAGCAGGATTATTAAGAGCGAAACGTGATTTCTCTCTTCTTTTCTGTATGTCAAGATAAGTTTATGATATTCCGTCTTACATCAAAACTCCTTACTTTTCATATGTATTTCTGAAGCGGAGATGGTGCGTCAACACCTGTGTCTCACAGATAAGGAAACCAGCCCTGGGAGAGATGTGTATCCTCAGGGAATCCGCTTCCCCGGCTCCTTCGCACCAGGCATGAGGCTCCTCTCATGCACTGGCACTGCTGCAAGCGACCCAAGTCGTCCTCGCAGCTAGATTCATTAATAAGGCATCACAGTCCTTTATCTCCCTCGATCCATGCGCAGTAGCTGACGGTGTGGAACGGTCCCCCTGCCACAAAGCATCTCGTCCCCTCGTTTCTTGCAGCATCTGAATATCCTCTTTTCCCTTCTGTCTTTCTGGCAGCCTTTTCTTAACTTCTCCTTAGGGCCTTCCTGCTCTGTGGGGTCCTTGAATGCTGATGTTTCTCAAGTTCCTATTTAAATGTTCTTCCCTTCTAATTCTACTCATTATCCTTGAATAGTCTCCTGTAGCCTCATGGTTTATTTTTCAG
This sequence comes from Phataginus tricuspis, assembly GCA_029783875.1. Lineage (NCBI taxonomy): Eukaryota > Metazoa > Chordata > Mammalia > Pholidota > Manidae > Phataginus > Phataginus tricuspis. Next base: position 35,375,895 of record JAQQAC010025234.1, on the reverse strand, counting down.
TGATGACTCCCAAACCCACATCTCATGTGAAGTCGTCTCTTTTGAGTATAGACCAGGAAGTATTCGCTGATGAATAAGTGCAGGATTGAATAAATAAATATATGAGAAGTAACCAATTGCCCCTATTTCAGACTAGAACCCAGTAAAATTAGTTTTTATTACTGGTTTTAGTATCAGATGGAACTGAGTTTAAGCCCAAGCTCTGCCACTTACTAGAGTGGTGTTAGATTAGTGAATTAAAATGCCCACACCTTAGTTTGTTTTATTTTGTTATTGTTATTCTTTTTAATAATTCACAAAATGAGGATAATTATACCCATCCTGACCTACATTTCAAGCAGGGTGATTGTGAGGAGTGCAGGCTTTCTCACGCACAGGAGAGGGCCTTAGGAATGGGAATTGTTCTTAATAAACTGTCCTGAGCTATTCAGTCGAGAAAGAGAGCAGTATGTCTAGCAGTGCACAAGATAAACATTTTGTTTTGCTTTGTTTTGTTTCCTTTATTCCTAGACTCTGGGTGGCTGCTGAGAGTAGCTGTGCCCAGCTCAGCAATAAACAGCCTGTAGGAAGTATATGACGGATGAAGGATAAAAGCCAGGTGAACTCCAGCCCTGGACATCCCCGTCATGTACCGTAATGCCTCTGACCCTGGGCCCGGCCCATACCTCAGCCAAAGAGCTTGGTCTCAAAGACGGAGGGAGTGTAAAACAGCCAGAGAAACGGCCCGTTGAGTTATCACAGGATGCCAACAAAGGTTAGAAGGCATTCTAGTCATTATCCCATTCAACATTCTCATTGGAAAAATGGAGAAGCATGGGTCCAGGAAGGAGAAAAAGAAGCGCTCATGGTCACCCAGCAACTTAGTGGCAGAGCTGGAGTAGAACCAGAAGCTGGCAATCCACCCTGTATTCTAAACACTCCAACTACCACCACCATCCACAAGGCTATTAGAAATACTTTTTCTTTTCCTTTGTGAGGTATAATTTACATGTAGTAGACTATTAAGGTATAATTTACATATGGTTCAAATTTATCTTTTTATAATATGAAGTTCTGTTGAGTTTCGCCAAACAGGAAATTTTGTAACCACAACCATACTCACGACATAAAATGCCCATCGTCCTGAAGAGTCTCCCCGTGCCCATTTACAGTAAGCTCTTCCCTCCCTGCTCAACCCGCAGCAAGCGCAGGTCTGGTCCTGGTCCCTGTAGTTTTGCCCTTTTCAGAATGTCGCGTGAATGAAATCAGAATTCTGTACTATGCGGGACTTGGAGATCGGCTCCTTTCCCCTAGAATAGTGCATTTAAATCACCCAATAGTTAATCGAAATTCATCAGTACTTCATTCCCCTTCATGCTGGGTAGCATTCCTTTTTGTGGATGTGCCACTGTTTGTTTATCCACTCACCAGCCAAGGGAAATTGGATTTACTTCCAGTTTAGGGCTATTACCAATAAAGCCACTATAAACGTGAATGTATATTATTTGTGTAAACATAAGCATTTGTCTGAGTAGTGGAATTATTCTGTCTAGTAGTGGGATTGCGGGGTCATACGGTAAGGTCTATAACTTTATAAAAAACTGTCAAACATTCCTGCTGGCAATTTAGGAGAAATTTACATTCCTTCCAGCAAGCTATGAGAGTTCCAGTTACTCTATACGCTCTAGCACTTACTTTTCTGTTTTTTAATTTTAGATATTCTGATAGGTGGGTAGTGAAGGCTCATTGTGGTTTTAATTTGCATTTCTCTGATGGCGAGGGGTGCGGAGTATCTTTCCTTGCTTTTATGTCATCCACATATCTACTTTGATGACACATCTGTTCAAATCTTTTGACTTTCATTTTAATCAGATCATTTTCCTATTACTTAGTTGTGAGGATAATTTATGTATTCTGGCTAGAAGTCCTTTAACAGATACGTGAGTTTTCTCCTAGTCTCTGGCTTGTCTTTGCTTTTCCTAATGGCGTCTTTTTGTGTGTATGGATGTCTGTGGTGTTGTATCTAAGATACCTTTGTCTAGCCCAAGAACATGAAGATTTTCCTCTATTTTTTTTTAGAAATTTTAGAGTTTAATGAAAACACTCAACAGACTGTACAGGCAAATAATACTTAATAATGATAGGTTTCTATCTTTTAAAAAAAAGAAATTTTAGAGTTTAAGGTTTACATGTGATCTGTGATGCATTTTGCATTAATTTTTATACATCATACAAGGTATAGATGGAAATTTTTTTTTCCTTTTCTGCATCTGGAAGTCCAGTTGTTTCAGCATGATACACTGCAAAGACCATCATTTCTCCCCTGGATGACCTTTCCACCTTTACTGAAAATCAGGTGACCATCTAAGTGTGAGCATATTCTAGACTATATTCTATTTCATCAATATGCCTATCCTTTATCCAATACCCCACATCCATGAACACAATCTCTTAATTTATTTTGGTCATTTAAAAAATTTGTCAACAAATTGTATAGTTATCAACATATGTAACATATACATATTTTGTTAGGTTTACCTAAGTATTTTGTGGGTTTTTTTGGTGCTCTTGAAGATGGTATGTTCAGTTTCAATTTCCATTTGTTCTTTTTAAGTACAAACACTTGTAACTGATTTTTGTATGTTAACCATGTGTCCTGCAACCTTGTTAAATGCACTTACAAGCTCTAGTCACATTTTCTAGATTATTTGGGATTTATGTAAGTATTTGTGTATTACTTACGTATTATTTGGGAGCTATGTAGACAGTTAGAAACAGCTGTTTTTCTTCATTCCCAATCTGTGTGCCTTTTAATTATTTATTCTTGTTTCACTGATAAGGAACTCCAGTGCAGTATCAGAAAGGAGTAGTGTCTTGTTCCTGATCTTAGGGCGAAAGCATCCATCCATCTTTCAACATTAAAGACGACGACAGTTGTGGAAGCTTTATAGATGCTCCTTATCAAGTTCAGGCATTGCCCTTGTATTCCTAGTTTGCTGAGAGGTATATGCATATAATGAATATTGAATTTTGTTAAACGATTTTCTGTATATATTGAGATGATTATATGTTTTTTCTTTAATCTAGCCATATGGTAATTGTATACATTGATTCTCAAATATTGAACAAGCTTTGCCTCGGAAGCACAAATCCTGCTTACTTGATTTGCTTGCCTTTCTTTAGAGTTTTTATGTTTATGTTTCTTAGTAATACTATTTTGTAATTTTCTCATTCTTGTTTGTTTTTCTGATTTTGGTGGCAGGGTCACGTTGGTCTCATAAATGAGTGGGCCAAAAAGCACAGTGAAAGATGCTCAGTACTATTAGCTATTAGATAATTGCTAATCAAAATCCGGGAACATTTTACACACATCCATTTCACACTAGGATGGCTAGATTAAAAAGGATAATAACAAGGGTTGGTTATGATACGGGGAAATCAGAACCCTCATACATTGCTAGTGTGGATATAAAATGGTGCAGCTGTTTTGGAAGAATGTGGTAGTGCCTCAAAACACTAAACACAGAGTTACCATGACACCGCGATTCCACTTCTATGCACACTTACAGGAAATGTAAACATACATCCACACAACACCTGGAAAGCAGCACTCTCCATAATAGCCAAATAGTGGAAACAACCCAAATTTCTTTCAACTGATGAAGAGATAAATAAAATTCAGTATATTCATACGTTTGAATTTTATGTGGCAATAAAAAGAAATGAAGTATGATATATGCTACAACACGAATGAAACTTGAGAACACTGTGTTAAGTGAAAGGAACCAGACACAAAAAGTCACGTATTGTATGATGGCATGTATATGAAATGTCCATAACAGGCTGCTCTTCAGAGACCAAGAGCAGATGAGTGGTTGCCTAAGGCAGGTCGGAAGGAGAATTCAGGAGAGGTGAGAAGTGGCTGCTGATTGCTATGGGTTTCTTTTGGGGGGTAATGAAAAGGCTATAAAACTGATTATGGCAACTTTGTCAATATACTAAAAAAATGTCAAACTGTACACTTTAAGTGGTTGAATTTATAGTATGTGAATTATATCTCAGTAAAGCTGAAATAATTAATTGGGATCTGTTCCCTCCTATTCTATATTCTGAATGAGTTTTCTGTAGATTTATTATTTGTTCCCTAAAAGTTAAATAGAATTCATAATGAAACTATCTTATCCTGGAGTTTGCTCTATTGAAAAGTTTTAAGTGTAGATTTTATTATTTAATAGATACAGAACTATTCAAATTATTTTTACTTGAATGACTTTCTTCAGTTGTGTCAAGGAATGTGTCTGTTTCATTTAAGATGCCACATCTATGGACATAGAGTTGTTCACACTGTTGCTTTCTATTCTTTAATAATCGTAGGGTCTATAATGATATCCCTTCGTTGGTCCTGATATTGGTAATTTGTCTTCAATTTGTCTCCCTCTCTCTCACTGACAAGTCTGTCTATTTTTTTTCCCCCAAGGGCCAGATTCTGTTTTCATTGGTTTTTCACTATTCTCAATTTAATTGATTTATGCTCTTATCTTCATTATATTATTTCTTCTGCTTGTTTTGAGCTTAACCTGCTCTTTTTCTAATTTCTTATTTTGGAAGCTGAGGTCATTGATTTATCTCTTTTTTAATACGAGTATTTAATGCTATAAATTTACTGCTAAGTATTACATTAGTTGCCTCCCATAAATTTTCATGTTTATTTTTACCCAATTCAAAATATGTTTCAGTATCTCTTAGGCCATCCTCTTTGACCCATGGATTCTTTAGGGCTTTTTAAAATTAATTTCCAAATATTTGGGAGCTTTTGACATATTTTTTTTGGTTTCTAGTTTGATTCCATTATAATAAAAATGTATTTTGTATTATTTCAGTTTCTTACATGTGTTAAGGCTCATTAAATGAACCAATAGTCTATCTTAAACAATGTTTCCTCTGCAAACAAAAAAATGTGTATTCCATTCTTTGGGGATATGATTTTATAATGCAATTTAGTTCAATTTGGTAAATAGTAGTATTCAGGTTTTCTGTATCCTTCCTTATTTTCTATCTGCCTGTTCTGTCAACCACTGAAAGACTTTTGAAGGCTCCATCTATAATTTGTGTATTTCTCCTTTCTTGTCTGTCAGTTTTTGTTGCATAGACCTGGAAGCTCAGTTACTAGTTGCATACACATATAGGGTGGTTATATCTTCTTAATGAATTGATCCCTTTATGACTCTGCAATGTCCCTCTTTATCTTTGGCAGTATTCCTTATTTTAAATACTCTATTTTCTGATATTAATACAACCACTCTGCTTTCTTTTGATTAAGGTTTGATATTTTTGCATCCACTTACTCTTATCTGTGTCTTTATATTTAAAGTGAGTTTCTGTATACAGCATAGTCTGATAATCTCTTTTGTGTTGTTGATGCATTTAGATTGTTTACATTTAGTGTAATTATTGCTATGGTTGTGTTAAAATCTACAATGTTGCTAGTTGTTTTGTTTTTATTCCATCTATTCTTTCTTTTCCCTTCCTTTTTGCCCACTGGATTAAATGACTATTTTTATGGCTCTATTTTACCTCCATTATTGACTCAATAGATAAGCCTCTTTTAATTAATCATATCTTTTCTTCGATTTATAGTTTTCAGTTTACAGTTTGATAATTTGTACTTTTCAAATCAACTCTGTATCCACTACCTCATTTGATACCAGAAAAACCTGTGATTTAAGTATTATTATACATAAATAATAGATAGATAGATATGACTGGCATGGAGATATTCACACAGTGATTTTAGTTCTAGGATCTTCATAATTAAGGTGGAAAGTTACTATTTCCATGTGATTAAATTATGGTTGATGTTTTTTTTCAAGTCCCCCTCATTCTGTACCATGTGCCAAAGTGCGACATGACCAAGTGCCTCTCCTGGAATGTGGTCTCCACCCTTAGCCGTAGTTCTAGCTGCCAGAAAAACAAAAGCCGCTGGGCTCCCAACTGCCTTCCTTGTTTACGCACGATCTCTTGACCTGGGCTTTGGCTCTGGAATCACTTCCGCCACTGGCTCCCACTGTCCATTCACACATTCAGTGAGCATCCATGGAACACCCACTTTATTTATTCAGCACTATCTACTTGCCAGGAAAAGAGTATTTGAGGATAAAAAAAGGTATAGCCCATGCTTAAGGAGCCTATAGCTTAACGACAGTGTCAGAAATAGAATAATAACCTAGGATTCAGTGTGATCCATACCCTAAGAGAGGCGTGGGCAGAGTGAGCCCACCGCAGAAGTGACCGATTGTGCCATGGGTTAGGGCAGGGATGTGTTCACAATGGCTTTCTGAAGGATACAGTATTTGAAGGATGGGTTGGTAGGTGTTGGATATTCCAAGCACAACTAACAGGGTGATAGAATAAGTAGCTGTGTGGAGGTATGCCTGGTAAGATAAGAGATTAAGTTACATGCTTAGAGTGGTGGGAAGTTACAATGCAAACAATAACACGTATTAGACACATGTGTTCAATTCTTTATAGCAAGACCTCATTTGTGGTCATAAAAAGTTTGAGTCGTATATTCTTGTGGTCTTCACACTGAAGATGGAAGTTCAGGAAGTATTAGCAACTTGCTAAATCACACTGATGGGAACTGGGAGAATAGTAAACTATGTAACAATGAGGGTACAGATACTGACCCTTCCTAATGGACTGGATATAAACAACCAGTGTGAGCATTCTGGCACATGCCAGGTAAATAGTAGCCCTCATTAAGTCAGAAATGGAATCCAGGTCATTTGACTGCAGACTCTGGGCTATAAGACTTATTCTCTACTATAACTAAGATAAATCTGGAATTACTGATGGAGAATAAAATATGAAGGGCTTTAATCATGTGCAGTAAGGAGCCATGGAAATTACTAGAGAAGAGAAAGAGGAATACATTTTGGAAAGAAAATGACAGCAATGTAGAGAAAGAAGGCACGCATCATGAAGACTACATTGTCATTGCAACAGACAAGTTGATAGACTATAATATTATAGATATAATAGCCTTCCGGTTCCGATCAGTGTCTGAACTATGACACTTAATGAAGAAATAAAGAGAATTTGATAAATTTGAAGGATATTTGAGAGGAGAATTAATAGACCTTTGTGAGCAAGTGGATTCTATGGAGAAAAAGAGTTAAGGAAAATTAGCATTTTAACTCAGGTAACTGGATGGGTGGAATGTGCTTTTCTGAGATTGTAACAGGGAAACAAGAACAGAGGAGAAAGCATGAGCTTTAAAACTTAATGATTTGTGGTTTCTTACTCCCACCCTATGTTCTCTTTCCTCTTCTCCCTCCTTTTCCTTCTCTCTCTCTCTTTCTCCAGTATGTCTTCCTACCACGGTCATTAATTAAAACACATTTCAAGGTTCAGTTAGCTCACTCTAATTTTCACTTCTACTATCAACACTCAAGAATTTGACAGTTCATTCCTAGAAATATGCTGGGCTCCGTCATGCCTCTGCACCTGTGCAGATGTCATTCCTGCCTAAAGTGTTTTTGCCACACCTTCCTTGCATAATGGACACTTACAAACCCATGTTTCAAGGCCCCAAATGATACCTTCATGATTGACTTCCCAAGCAATGTTCACCACTCCTGATAGTCTCCCAGAGGAATCTGTTCATAACTCCATTAGCATGTCTCATAATCAAATTGCAATTGTTTGGTCACATATTTTCCTGCTCAACAAAGGCAAGGTCAAGACTGGTGTTCTGCATCTTCTTGTCCCCAGGGCTTAGCAGAGCTCCTGGAAAACACTGACGCCCAACAAATGTCCCCTGAACAAGAAGTCAGTACATTGACTGGTAGCACGACGATTGACTGTTGTAAGTTTCGCACAGCGAGGCGGTCCGGGTGATAAAGACTATCGCCACTCCTCAGCACATGGACACCGTTGGAGTAGAAGCCCTTCTCAAAGCCATGTTCAGCCCTTCCAAGGCTGTTCTGAAACTTCAGCTAGAGTGAACCAAGAACAAGAGAGGGGTGACGGCTCCTTCATGACGAATACAGGGGGAAAATATGCCCTGGATGTGACAGTAAAGGGCACAATGACATCCCCTTTCCACATATGATTTCAACTTCTTATATACTACCTTATAATCATTTATTGGGCCCCTTCAGTCCTGTCCTTCACTCTCTGATTTGAAAACATCCATGGGGACCTCTAAAGCTAGGGTTGCCAGATTCAGCAAATAAAAGTACAGGATAGCCAGTTAAATATAAATTCCAGCTAAACAACAAATTTTTTTTAGTGTAAGTATGTCCTATGAAATATTTGGGGCATACTTATTCTAAACATATTACTCACTGTTCATCTGAAATTCAAACTGAACTGGGCATCCTATATTTTATCCTGCAGCCCTATCTACACTTCACCTTCTACCAGCAATTAAGGAGGCACTCTGTACCCTGTAGCTTTGATACAACGAACTGAGCTAAAATAGATTTGGGTCAGACCTTCATTCCAAGGTCAGTGGGAAATGTAGACACTGATGGAAAAAACAGAGCAGACACGGATAAAGCTGTGGACAAACAGGCTCGTGACTAGAGGCTGCCTCATCTGACCCAGGCTTCTCGCCAGCAGCCTGAGCAGGTGCCAGCACGACACAGTGTAAGAGGAAAAAGCACAAACTTTGAAGTCACATGTCCTTGAATTCAATCCCTTGCTCTGGCTCATACATGATTCGTAACCCTGAGCAAATTACATATAAGCTTGAATTTCCTTATATAAAATTAGGGCAATAATGGCAGCCTCCTAATAGCTTTGTTGATATGTTGTATCTAGTTTGATAACTGGCCAGAGTCAACATGAGCCTACTATTATTATTATTACCAGCCCTAATGCTGCTTGCACAGCCAACTGTGCTGCCTGCGTCGCACCCCCTCCTCTGGCATGACCCAGGGTAGAGCAGGATAAGATAGGACAGAGCGGACCAGAATAGTACAATACGTCTACCATTTATTTCTCAGAGTGTGTACGAGGCACTGTGCTATTTGCATGTATCTTGTCATCCAATCCTCATAACAACCCTTCAAGATATCATTATTCCTATTTTTGCAGACATTGGATCCAAGGAATAAAGAAGTTAGGAAATATTTATGAGGTCACAGGTCACACAGCTTGTATGTGGCAAATCTGAAACACAAACCTATTTCTGTTTGATCCCAAAAGCCCATTCTATTAACCATTAACATACACATTAAAATCTCTCTATGAGGTTTCCAGCCCATATTGTAATTCTTTCCCTAACGAAGAACTCTGATGAGTCCAAGTTATCATGGAAACATCCTTAGGAATTAAAGCATTCCATATTCCTTTCATTCTCCTATCTTATCAAACTCGAACCGCATTCTGGAGGACGAGCCTCACCTTCCTCTTCCTGGCCTGGGTAAACTGTCCTTGACGGTGCCGGTTTCTCCTCCACCTAAAGTCAAATTCATTTGCTTATGGCAATGGAGATAAGTCACAGCTTCTTAGCTGCTATTAGTATGGCACACACCAAAGATTCCTTATTTACAGTAGCCAAGATATGGGAACAACCTACATGTCCATAAATAGATGAAGGCATACAGAAGTTGTGGTATATATACAATGGAATAGTATTCGGCCATAAAAAAGACACAAGGAAATCTTATCATTCGTGACAACAGGGATGGACCTTGAAGGCATTTTGCTCAGTGAAATAAGTCAGAGAGACAAATACTCTATGATCTCACTTAAATGTGGGCTCTAAACACAGAACCGAAGCAGCAGACTCATAGAAAGAGAGCTCAGACTTAGGGCCACCAGAGAGAAGAGTGGGAGAAAGGGGGTCAAAAGGCGCAAACATCCAGTGATAAGATCTGTGACCACTGGGGAGGCCACGTAAAACACGACCAGAGCCGACGCTGCTGCGTGACACCCAGGGCAGGTGTTGAGGGAATAAATCCTGAGCGTTCTTGTCACAAGGAGAAAACTTTCCTTTCCCTTTATTCTTTCCTTCTTTCTTTTCATTGCATCTATATGGGAAGATGGAGATTAGCTGAACTTACTGTAATAATCATTTCATAATATATGTGAATGAAACATGCTGTACACCTTAAACTTACACAGAGATGTATGCCAATTAATTCTCAGTAAGACTGAATGAGTGAATGAATAAATAAAGGCTCTTCACAGTTTATCAGGCATTTTATCTGTTATCTCCTGTGTCCTTAAGATGGTGCAATTGAACAGGCAGGAACTATAACCTGTCCCAATTTTTCAGATGGAGAAAGCGAGACTTAGACTGGCAGTAGTCATTTGGCAAAGTCACACAGATAGTGACTGATAGAACTATTACTCTAGTCCAGGCTTCTCTCCTCAAAATCATTCATTAATCCATGTATTCAGTTCACTGGGTATCTCTATGTGTAAGGAACTATCTTAGAAACCAGTGCTGTCTCACCGAACAAAATAGACCAGAATCCTTCTGTTCTAGATTTTAACATCACTTGGGAAAAGAGACATTAAGTAATCCAACAAACAAACAAAATAACATTTAATTGCTAAGAAGGAAGAATACAGAATGTATAAAAGATTATAACTGAACTGGATTAGAGGATCACAGAAGGTTTCACCAAGAGAGACACTTAAGCTGAAATCTGAAACTAAAAGGAATAAGTGAAAAGAATAAATATGAACACAGCAAACAGAGAAAACCGAGGGTATTTAAGCAGGGTCACACTGTGAATTGGCGGTGCTGGCAGGACGAGAAGCCGGCCCCCCCCAACCCCGAGGGTGGTGCCATCCCCTTGACACCGGACCACCAGAAGCAGCTGATGCAGGACTTGTCTGCAGACCCCACTTGGCTGACATCTTTGAGGAGCCTGAGGCCTCTCTCCTGATGGCCATACCCAGAGCTTTAACTCGCCTGTACAGTGTTCTTGTGGTGACCTAGAAAAAGAGGACCACCTCTGGGTTAATTAAGCCTAGGGTGCAAACCTTGTGCAAAGTGAAAGGTATTGTTACCCTTTCCAGGCAAAGACAGCCACGTGTCAGGGTCCGTGGCCTGGCTGCCACAGAACACCTGGATGTTATTTGCCCACTAGCCCCTTAGATGAGCACAATGCCCAATCCAAAGCAGTGATAGCATAAATCTAGCTCTCTGAGAGCTTCCTACTGTGGCCCAGTATATCCAGGTTACAACCCTTTGTATAAGAGAGGCAGGATCAGAGTCTTCTTGAGAAGCTAGGTCAGAGAGGCTTGGCAGGGTCCACGCAGAGCTGCCGGGTGACTTTCAAGTGCAGTCTGGTGCCTTGTAAACCATTAATTGGGGAGTAAAACCACTGTGTCTTAGCCTTGGCTCTGTGACACAGGACAAGCCTCCTGTTTCCATACCTCAGTGACTTTCCCCATTTAGCAGATCCACAGGCTAAAGGAGAAGAGAGGTAATAAAGTACGTTGTTCTCAGACAATAGGTCGAGGGTTCTGTATGGCAGATGCTAGAGCGACTCTCTGGAGCCAAGCGGCATGACCGGCTTGCAGGTCTCACAGAGAAGGGGGCATCTGAACCTGAGCCTGAGGGGTAAGCAGGAACACCCCAAGGGGATGGCAGGGAAGTCACCCCAGGAAAAGCAGGGGGTGTGAACGGGCATGCCCGCGTGAGGACGAGAAACTAGCCGAGCCTGGGAAAGGAGCAGGTGCACAGGGAGGGAGTAGGTGCACCTCACCGACCTGATTTATTGCTTGATCCTTGGCATTGAACAGTGATTCTGCCTGATACCTACCGAAGTGTCAACAACAGCGCTGGAACTACCTCTGAAAGAGGATTCCAATGCCATTTATAAGAACACATTAGAAAAAGCAAGAGGGTTTTTCTGCCCCTACATGAAAAACTTTGGTTTGGAAGATAGGGCAGGGCTCATTAATAGAGCTCTCAGAGCAAGCTGTGAAGACATCTTGCGCCACAACCTAATTCCATGGCTGGTGATGTCATCTGTGCCCTATAAATGCCATGAGGCTTCAGGTGCATCTGAACAGTTTATCTGCACCGATACCCAGGGCTGCAAGCATGGCTGTCTCAGTGCTCCGGCTGACACTTGTCCTGGGACTGCTTGTTGTCTTAATCCTGACTTGCCATGCCGGTAAGTGCTTCCCGTCACGGTTTATGCGGTGCGCACTATAAGCTATGATTGGAGGAAAATGGAAGCCCTGATCTAGAACATAAAAGGGAGAGAGGGGGAAGGAACTTGGAGCGCTGCAGAAAGAGCACTGGATTGGGAGACAAGGGGCAGACCTACGACAGTAGGATTTTTATTTGAATGTACTTCAGCTATAGCCTGTAGCCTCAGAGAATGCATCAAGTTGGAACGATTACTTTTTCTTATATATTCATATGGTTAGTGACACTATTATATTATAAATTCCTTAAGAGGTGGGGGGTGGGGAGGTTGTTTGATGATTATAACTGATAATGTGCAAAGCTGAGGAAGATACCCGCTGGAATAAGATTCCTAGGCCTGGCTCTACTGCTGATCAGAAATATGACTTCCGGCATGTTATTTAACCTCTGTGGGCCTCAAACATAACAAAGCATATCAGTAGTTAACTTTACCATAAAGTCATCATGAAAGTCAAATAAAAGAGACAAAACAAATTGGAAAAGTATAAGCATCCAATATATATTATTATTGTTATCCTTTAGCAGTTTATGTGACTCTCCTAATAACCTTTATCACTAACCGTGCGGTGTTGCAGTCCGCTAACTGTAGGTCACTAAGCCAAGCTTGAGAGGGGACGCTGCTTGAACACAGACACAGGTGGGAGTCGCATACTTGGAACTGAAAACTGAGTCTCTTGATTCTTTCCATTATAAGTAAGCATCTACTTCTTTCATGTTTGTTGCAAGTGCATAGAGGACCACAGGCAGAATTCTCACAGATTTATTTTTGGTCTGCAGAAGATGGTGTCTTATCTCCGTTCGGAATGACAGATCAGAAAACACAGACATTGCAAATATTCAGTACTAGAGCCCTCTGAACTGTTCTCAGTGTAGCTTGGCAGAACTCACACCCTTGGCCACCCACTGTCCCCCAGCACAACACACAGGCAGGCACTCCCACCAGAATTACTGAAGGAGGGCCTCGTCCACCACTGTGTCCGTCCGCTCCTCCCATAATCACTGTGATAGAATGACAGGCGAGATGCATATCCTTGAAACCAGTCTCATCTCTGTCCTTCATGAGTTAAATTAGTCCACTGCTTTGAATCTGTCTCTTCATCTCTAAAACGGGGTAACTATCCATGTCACCAGGTCAAATGATCATGCTTTCATAATCACTTGGTAAACTATAAAAATTGTACAAAAAATCAGCAATACCTTTTTGTTTCAGAACTTTATAATTACATCAACGAAGAAACTCAACCAGGTAGTTAATGTAAATAAAGGCTAATTGATATTATATATGAAAAGAGAATATACTCAACCATTGGTTTTGATAATTGGTTTCTAGTGTGTCAAGTTTCTTAGTATTCAACAGCCTTTAAAAATTTTTTATAATCTCCTAAAGCAGTAGAGCAGTATAAATCATTTTGTTGCTATTAGTATTAATAACAGTAATACTAATACAGCAAGCATTTACTATGACCCTACCTGGGGCCTGGTATTGCAATAAGTGGTATGAATATGATATATGGACATACTTATATATATAGACATATACATATGTATACATACATACATACGATATGTATGAAAGATACAAGATATCTTTCAATCCTGACAATAACACACTGAGGAAACTAAGACAGAGTAGTTAAGTATCATGTGCAAGGTTACATGGCAAATTTTTTTGCCGAAGACAAGAATCAAACTCAGGTATGCAAGACTCCAAAACCTAGGACCCACCACCCTCTAATACCTCTCGATATGTATATGGCCCAAAGACCGAGGGCAAGAATCCAGTCTTCACACATAATCCAACCCCAGGCTGTGGTGTATTGAAAGCTATAGTACTTGGTGTCATAATTAAAATAAAAGTCAATAAAATTAAATTCTTATGCAAGTAGGCTTTTAGAAATATGGGGGTGGGGGGAAGGAATTTGCTTCTCAGGCAAGGAACTGCTGTTTTGCACTTGGTAAATGTATCCAGGGGGCAACTGCTTGAAGGTAGCATCGTATCATGAAATAACATGCTCTGTAGAGATAAAAGCATTTCAGTTCAAACCCTGGTTCAGTTACTTCCCAGATGTGTGATTTTAGGCGAGTCATTTAACGTGTCTGAGGGTCTGTTTCCTCCCCTGCAAAACTGGAATGCCATCATGGAACTGAATAAGGATTAAGGCATAGGATGTTAATGCTACATATCTGTAAACACATGTTCTCTTCCATTCCACTTCTCGTGATGAAAATAAAAGAATTCTGGCCACTGTGCCTGCTCTGCACTTTATGTGAGACTCACACCCCTTTATGTCCATATTTACCTTACCTCTTAGCATGTGCTCTGTATACAACTGTAGGCTCGAAAAATAACTGCTGAGTGCAAAAAACAACAGCTGAATGAATGACTACTTGGTGATTAGGGTACTGATTTGGGTTATAGGTCCCAGACGGATGCTCCTTTCAAATATTTTGTCTCGGCATAGTAAATAATAAATGTGTGCAGAATTGAAAGCCATATCTTTTTACTTAGAGTTTCTATTTTAGAACAAATACACATGAAAGGCTAACATAATTTGACAGCCTCCACATATTCAGTCATGGGGGACTTTGCCTAGAAGTTGGACTTCTTGAGTCAAAACTGGGGGTGGGTTGCCAGATAAAAACCTGGACACCCAGTTAAATTTGAATTTCAGATAAACAATGAATAATTTTCTTTAAGTATGTCCAAAATAGTGCAAGGCTCATTCTTATACTAAAAAAAAAAAAATGTTGTATATCTGAAATTCAATTCTAACTGGGCATCCTGTTTTTTTACGTATCAAATCTGGTCTACTCTGAATCTTATAACACACTTGCAGATGAATCATAACATTTCTGTCAAAGACTAAGCCATTCATCACAGAATACTCAAGAATACCGAATTTAATACCGGACAGACATGGAGCTGAATTCTGTTTCTGCCACTTACTAAACTCTGTAACTTTGAACCAGCTTCTAAACGTCTCTCAACTTCCATTTCTTTACCTTTAACTTGGGGAAATAATTTCGCCTACCTCATAGGGGTGCTCTGAGAATAAAATGAGGCAATGCGTGTAAATTGGCGGACATAGGTATGTGCTCAACGAATGCTGTCCTTGATTCCTCAGTATTCTGAGTATTACCATTACCACGGACCATGGATGATGTAGAGAAAACGACCTGAAAACCAAGCATTCTGTGCATCAGCCCTGGCGCTGGCATTCCCTTGCTGCTTAACTCTAGACAAGGGCCTTCATCTGCATGAATCCAGTTTTCACATCTGGAAAGGGAACCAAAATCTACCTACGTATCGGCATCTGTTTTTAGAAATAAGTGTGAAGACTTTAACCAGGCAGGCCTTGAATGTTCAGTAAACATGACCATTCAAGACCATTCATAAGGGGGGTGGGAGCGTCAAAGGATTCCAGGGCCCCCGTCAACGGCCAGAGAACTTCCCTTTCTTGTTGCTGAGAATCACCTGAGATGCTGTTGTTTTTCAGAAGACAATCCAGATGAAAATCCAGCCGGCAAACTGGAAGACAAGCCAGAGGAATCAGGCAGGAAACTGGAGAAAGAGTTCCCCAAGTTCCTGAACCTCCTGGGGACAGAGATCATCGAGAACGCAGTGGAGTTCATCCTCCGCTCCATGACAAGGAGCACGTAAGCACTGAGACGAGCCTCTCTCTGGTCCAGTTTGCTGCTGGAAATGGCCACCCTTCACTTACATGAATGAGAAATAAAACTGTGGGGCACACCGAGTATCATTTTAATTGATGAGCGCTGCCCTGCCCTCAGGCGCAGCTGCATCTGAATGAATCACCCTAAACGCTTTTGGGGTGAGCGCTGCCGCCGAGCGATTCCACAAACCCAGTAGGTCAGAGGAAGAGCGCTGGACCAGGGCACAGAAAGCCAAGCTCCTGGGCTGGCACAGGGGCTCCTGGGCAAGGCGCTCCCTCTCTGGGCGCCTCAGGTTGCTTGTGTGTAAAGTCAGGAGAAGCAAGGACCCACCCAGTGCAGGTGGTAGGTCCTGCTGTGCTCATTAGTGATGGTGTGAGAAGTCTTGCCTTTATTTTAGGGTGTAAGTAACTCAAGAGGTCAGCAGAGAAGTCGCTAATGTCGCCTCGGAGACCCTCTAGAGACCCTCTCATATGAGCGTCTGTTTTGACCACAAGGTTGCCCTGGCAGATCACACCTGATGCCCCCAAGTGCCCGTGCCAACTCCTGCTACATCTTCCTCCAGCCTACATAACTGCGATTTTTACCTCTACATCACCATACGCCTGATTTTCCTCACATTAATCTCCCCAGTTTCAGCTCTCCAGGATTGAATTCATTCTTCTGAATTTTCAGGGGCTCCAGAATCCACCTCTCTGAGCCCCTGCCTTCTTTTTCTCTCCTTTATAGACCCCTAAGCAGAGTTTGACAAAGAGTGGTCGACTATCTCCTGCCTCAGAATCCCCTGGAAAACATATATAAAATGCAGGTTCTCATTTTGCACCGTCCTGGGACAAGGCTAAGGATATGCTCTTTAACAAGCTTCCAAGCAATCGTACTATATAATAAATTTTGAAAGCGCCTGATGAGATTCTGTGGGCTACATAGCTAGGCCTTAATAGTCCACATAGCCTTTACATTTTTATTCATATTTTGTGTAATTGTAATCTTTGCATTTTTCTAGGGAAAGTGCTTCTGACTTTTACTAGATTTCCGAAGGGATCTATGACCAATAACAGATTAAGAAGCACTTGTATATAGAAGTAGTCAGGGGACATTTTATAATCTATCATCTGCTTAAGTCGATATTATGTGGATGAGCAGAATTCAGCATACAGTTCTCACACCCAAACTGTTGAAACTCACAGATGTTCATTTTTTCCTACTGTTTATAGTACCATTTGCAACTCTTGCATTCCCATGATTGGTACTATAAACAAGGAAGAAATTGACAAGCAAACAATAAGAGTAGCACCCGTTATGTACAAAGTGCAGACTCGACTCTAGCGTAATTCATATTGTTATAAATCAGAGCAATAGCAATGCAAGGAGTTGGAAAAATAATCATTCTTTTTATTCCTTTCCCAGGGAATTCCCCAGATGTAAAATAGCATTTTTTTCTCTGCCAAGCCTGAAAGTTGATCTGCAGAACGGCTGTCAGCTCTGGGTTCAGAAATGGCACCTTATCCTTTACTATTTTCTCTTCCCCTCACGATATCCTGAGTAAATGATTTTCTTTCTGTTTCTGGAACTTAAACCATCTCAGGCTCTCCTCCTCCGCTTTCATTTCTGCCTAAAACCTTCATTCCTTTTCTCCTGGCTTGTGCTTTGCCCTGCAGCTTATCTAAAAGTCACCTCCTGAGAAAATGGTCCTATAACCCCTCCTAGTGCTATGACCTTCTCTCATTCCCTGGTTATTCTCTACCACTTTACCTTGTCATAGTGCCATTATAACATATGTCACCATCTCAAATGATTTATGTTTGATCATGTAGCTGTGGGGAAATAGGGACCAGACCTCTCTAGCTCATGGCGATAGCCCAGCGCCCTGCAAGTCATGGCAGGCACTCAGTAATTAATTAAGGAAAAGTATCTTAGAGATCAGATCTAAAGACCATCTACCCCAATTTGACCAAAGTATCCTGAGAGATATCTGCTAAAAGACACAGCATTCCTTGCTCAAGGGGACAGATCTAACTGTCCTCCATAAATATAATGGGTGATGAGGAATCAGAGGAGACCATCAAGTACTAAGTATTTAACATGTGCAATGTAGGGCCAGGGATTGGGAAGGAAAAATCTAGACTGTAAATCCCTTTTCCTCAAGGAATGTATAGTCCTTATGGTAAGATGGCATGAGCAAATGCAATAACTAAAGAGCTGTTAAATGAGGTCGGCGTCAGCCAAGCATCACAGGTAGTTTCTGGAGAAAGGAGCTCGCCGGGGCCATGACGCTTCGGGGAGTGTTTGTGGCCAAGGGGAGGTGCCGTCTGAGCCACCAGGGACTCAACGGATTCTGATTAAAACGAGAGAATGGCAGGAACGGTGGAACTTCATAGACAGCTCCACAGGAAGAGGAAGTTCTTCTTTACGGGCTCCAGCACAGCTGACGCCTAAGTGCCACACAGGCCACGTCATCGGTGTCCGACAGGTGCTTTCAGGACAGTGAGCAGACCGGGGTGCTACCTCCACTTGCCTTCTGGACCACATTTAGAGTTTTGTGAACTGCACCCTGGTCAACATTGTCCTAAAAAATACACACATTCTTAATTCCTCTGACCCCTTGAGAAGCCTCCTGTTCTTGTGAATCTCCCTCCGCCCCCATAACCTGGTTTCCGGGACACGACATTTTCCGGGTTCTCTCCCTACCTCTGGCCGTTCTTTCTCATTCGGTTGACTTTTCTTCCTGCACCCGCCCCAGCCTCATGACTCCTCAGGGCTCCAGATGTGCACTGCCTAGTTTTTCACGTCACAGCTTCCACATAGGAATATTACATATTATCCAATGACTTCCAAGCTCAGATATCTATTGCATTCTTTTTCCTGAGCTACAGACTGAAATGACTCATTGCTTTCTAAAAAAATCTCACCTAGGTTTTCCAACAAGGCCTCAAATTCAACTGTTCTAAACCCAAGCCCATCATCTTACAAACCTGTTCTTCCTCCTGCGCTCCTTATTTCCAGAAGCACATCTCCCTCCACCCAGAATCCAGAAGCCGCAGACCCTTAAATCCTTTCTGCTCACCATCACCTTCACCAAGAGCTGGATATTCTACCTCTAAATCTTTTCCTTATACAATTTCTTCAGCTCCACTCTTTGGCCTAGTCAAGTTCTTCATCATCTCTTTCCTAAACTTTTTATTATATTTATAATTAATTTTGCAGTTTCTATCTCTCCTCACTCCAATCCATCCTCTACCTACTATTAGAATTATGTAAAAAAAAAAAAAATTGGTTCTGTCGCTGCTGTGCTTGAAACCCTTTCATGAATCTCCATGGCGCACAGACTCAGAGCAAACACGTTTCGTTGCTGTTAAAAGTTCTTCCCTGAGGCCAGTATACTTCGTCACTTCTCTCTCCTGAAGCTAAACCCCCGATGGCTCCCAAGGACAAAGCTCTGTGACGGCAGCGGAGGCCCGCATCTAGGAAGTACTGGGTGGGCTTTCACGATGCTTTGTAGTGACCTTCACAACAGCTTTCCTCCCCCATTACTTTAAATTATTTTTATCTGAATGTGTCTGTTTTCTCCACCAGACTATAACCTCCTCATCCCTGAAGCAGATTTTGATGGTTCTGGTATCGATTTATGGTTCCGGAGATATGTTTTAGACTTTGCTTTGCGATTTACCAGCCATGTGACTTGGACAATGTGTGTGATCTTGTTGAGTTTCAGCGGGTTTTTTTCATATGTAAAAAGAGATAAAAATTCACTCCTTTATCCAGTCAACAAATATGCACTAATGCAGACTGTATGCCAGGCATTGTTCTAGGTGCTGGGCAAAGATATTACTGAATGATGACAAATTACATAATTTTAAAGAGTTTACATATGGACAGATACATAACTACCAGATTTATTAGCAGATTCAAAGAGATAGTTGTACGTAAAGGCTTGTCGACTATGAACTGTTATAGAAATCTTAGATCTTACTTATTTATGAAATAGGAAAATCTGGAGAAGAAAAGTGCGGCTCAAACACAAGACACCCTAGTGACCATAACAAGACATGATCCCTGATCATTCCTGTTCAGACCAATTAATAATTCTTTTTTATTTATTTTTTCCTTTTCAAGAGGATTTATGGAATTTGGCGATAAACAAGAGACTTCATCAAAGTGACTTCCCAGGTGATTTTAACTTAAAATTTACAATTAAAATATTAGTCCACTGGACAAAGGGAAAAAATGGTCTTTCTGATTTTATTTAATGAATTTGGGCACCCATGCTTACTTACAAGCAGAAAACGTGCATTTTTTTTGTTTAGTTTTTGCTTTGTTCTTGCTGTAGTTTTTTAAAATTAATGTTAAGTAGATGTATCTTTATCATTTTAAAGTCACTACTGAATAACATTCTCTTAAGGGAGAAGGTAGAGCTGTGGGGTGAAACAGGTAAGCAGTGGGAATTAGGAGGCCTGGTCCTGTCGCAACTCTACCAGTAACGCGTTTTGTGTGGGTCCCACCTATGAAATGAGGGGATCTATGCACTAAAACCTAAAGGCCATACAAGCATGAGATTAATGACTCATGAGAAGAGTGAGATTTGTTAAACCTAAGGCCTAGCAAGGCCTCTAAATCCCACAAAGTCAGGTTTACAGTCGTCCGCCCTCATCCACGGGGGCCACAATACCAGGCGCCCCGGCAAGTGCCTGAGACCATGGAAGCTACCAGCCCCGTATGTGCTGTCTCTTCCTAGACACACACACCTATGATAAAGCTTCATTTATAATTTAGGCACAGTAGGAGATTAACAATAACATAATAAAATAGAACAATTATAACAATACACTGTAATAAATGCTACGTGAATGTGGTCTCTGTCTCGCTCTCTCAAATACCTCACTGTACTGCGTTCACTCTTCCTGTGATGATGTGGGATGACAGAGGCCTACATGATGAGGTGGAGTCAGGGGAGTGGCGTGGGCATCCTCACATAGTCAGGCTGCTGTTGGCAAACCATCAGAAGGAAGTCACCTGTATCTGGACCACAGCTGGCCACGGGTAACTGCAGATAAGGAACGGCTACTGTTTGTGCGAACGATATGGGTGGAGGACCCCAAAGTATCTTCTGTTTCCTTATTCCGTTCTCTCTTGTAAATGGATATTGAAATACAAGAACAGAAGTGTTAGAGTTGGGGAAGTACATGAGTAGCTAAGTACTGAGTACTTCCTCTGTTTAGACATTTAGACGTGAATCCTTGGAGTGTCTCCCTAGAGGTTCAATGTATGAGAAAGTTAATATATGAGACAGTATGAGATAAGACAACAGGAAGGAGTAGAAAGAGCAAAAACGGAGAAGGTATAAGTGCAACTGCTAACTTGGCCACTTAATGGTTTGGGGACCATGACCTCCTTGAGTCTCACTTTGCTCTTTATCAACATTAAAAATGTTAGGAACTTAATTGTTCCAGATCTTAATGCCAGAATTTTTTTAACTGCATATAGGAAAAGTTCGAGTAGATTCATGAAGGAATCTCAGGTGCCCTAATGGACAGGGAAGACTGGCCCAGTCTAGGGATATTTTAAAATTGGGCTGGGTAGAAGGAAGCCCCTCAGGCAGAAATTAAATTGTGGATGGTTTGAGCAGGAGTATGTGTCCCTTTGAACCCCAGTGACTCTGCACTTAATAAGTAGCTTTAAAGGTTGCATTCATAAATCAAGAGCAAGTCATCACTTTTGAATTAAGTGATTCACATCAATGCCTATTTCTCCATCAGAGAAAGTCTAGCCAAAGTTCTAGGTGTTTCCTAAATTAAGATGGGTAGATAGATAGGTAGGTAGATATCCCATCTTTCTCCTACAACGTATGTCCCCTTCTTACAAACTCCTTTCATGCTCATTTAATCCTACTGTGTATCAGATTCTGCCAGTGCTACCAAGATGAATAAATAACACTGCCCCATCTACGGGACGTTTATAGTCTGGGATAGCACTTCGCACATTGTACTCCAGGACCGATGTGTCAAAGTGCCTTGGACGCCTTGGAGAAAGGAGAGACGGAAATACTGGAAGAACGGGGTAGGCGGTAGAGGGCTTTACAAAGAAGGCGACCTTCTGCAGTCCTTCTCCGATGATGAGCAAGGAGAGACAAGGTCTCAACAAATGATCCAGTTACTGCATACCTACCAATCTGAGACCCTCCTAATCTCTGCTCCATCACATTGGCAAGATCTCCTTATCTTAATAGACTTAAAATCTTAACTCTTATTGTCATGCATCACTTGAAACCATGGGGATTCAAGGTACCCAGTGTCTTAGGTCATTTGACATCTTAAAGTATAAAAAAAAATCTGAAACATCTCCTTAGACTACTAAGATTATTAAAGAAGTAAAATATGGGAAAGCACTTTGTGAATTTTTAATTTTTAATTACATATTTGAATTAAGAAAAAAAAAAAAACACTACGAACCCACTCGATCACATGTTGAGACTTGGTGGGTCACAACTTCCTCGGCAGGGACCTGGGAAATAAATTTAAAAGGAACTCAGACTGCAGCTGGGCCTGACCTGGCTCAGTACCCATTCCATGGAGTCCTAGGGGAAAGTTTCTTTTAGAATTAGAACAAGAAAGAATTTGCCTTCCTTAACGACAGCTTCCTTTTTTGTAAGTTATGTAACTTGATCTATTTATTTCATTTATTTTTTCTTGCCTATCTAGAACTCAGAAGAAACGGATGACTCAGTTTAGCCCTAAGCTTAGCCTATGTGAATTCTTCCTTCATCCTTGCTGATTATTGTTTTACATATCCTGCATTTTCATTTTTCTTCTTGATGCCTATTTCCTCAAATATAAATTACAGTTGTTTTAGTTATAAAACATATCACATTTTAAAGTGCAGAGGCATAAATGTTAAAGATGAAAAGATCTTTGTATTTTTCTTAAATCTTAAACCCTCTCTAGCTGGTAATTGTTTCCCTCTGTCTGGCTTGTGTTTCCAAGGACACACCTACATGGCTCCAGAATAATCCAAGGGCAGCCAGATCCTGTACTTCCAGTTCTTCTGCTTCCTAAATCCTCCAGGACAGAGACCTCAAAGGAACTCCAAGCAAGTTCTCAGGATGCAGGCCCTGGCTTCAACCAGATGCAGCCTTCTTTTGAACACTCTGGCTTCAAACAAACACAGCTTCTTTTGAACACCCTGGCTTTGCATCTTTGCCTCTAGAAGTCAGAATAAATGTGTCCTCTTTGGGGTCACATATCCTAGTTAATTGAGAAGATATTTGTTGGTGGTAATAACTTCCTGAGCAGGTCTGAAGTTTTTAATGATGCAAAAAATATAAAATATATAAAAATTATTATTGGCCAGAATAACCAAAGAATGGTTCAAAACAGAGAAACTAAAGCCCAGATAAAGTTAACAAATCCAAAGTCACAGAATCAGTAAATGACATAAAGAGAATTTGAAATTGGCTTCCAAGAACAAACTCTTAACCCCTAAAAATGTATGAAGGTTCAGAGATAAAAGTTAACTACATCCTTCCTGGAACATCTTTAAAAATATCTGAGTCCACTCTCTGAACTAGTAAATTAAAAACCAATGATCTTTTTAATTACCAGGGTTACTGCTGTTTCATAGTCCTTATTATTCTCATAGAATAACCGAGTGTTGAGGATGGGAGTGTCCCAGGAAAGTCTAGCGTGGCCTTTTCATTTGTTCTGACACCTCATTATAGAGAGGTGGGCCCTCGGTGGCCACTGCTGCTGTGAATATGTATACATTCACCCAGTCATAGAGAATCGAGCCATCGTAAAACCTGACCCAGCTGAGCCAGAAGGATTCTCCCAGAATCTTTAATGTAGGCACTGGGAAGCCTGAAATCACAGAGCAGGATGGTCATTGTTGCAGCTCTTCTGCTACCGAGTTCTCAAGAGCGGTCCCGAGTCTTGTTCTCACCAAGGACTTTGACTGAAAGCAATCCAGTGTATTTTCAATAAATCTTTTGTTTGTCTTGCTTCCTATTTTAATAGCCAGAATAGGTCTGCATGCAACACAGAGAACTTTTAACAATATAGACGGCTAATCAAGAGAGTGAATACCTACTAAATATTGAAAAATACACTACTTTCTACAATAAATTCAGACAACTCACCCTCTGCATTTTCCAGCTTCTTTCCTCTGCTTTACTGAGATATAATTAACATATAACATTGTGTAAGTTTAAGGCATAAACATGATTATATATATATATAAATGATTACCATAGTAAAGTTAGTTAATACCTCCTTCACTCATAGCATTTTTTTATAGTAAGAACTTTTAAGATCTACCTTTTCAGCAACTTTTAAGTATACAATGCAGTATTGCTAATACAGTCATTATGCTGTACATTAGATCTCCAGAATTTATTGATCTTGTAACTGGAAGTTTGTTACCTTTGACCACCTTCATCTATTTCCCTCACCAATCCACTCTGTTTCTACAAATTTCATTGTTTTTAGATTCCACATACTAATGAGATCATATAATATTGTCTTACTCCTACAGCATAATATTCTGAAGATTCATCCATACGGTTGCAAAATGACATGATTTCCTTTTTTAAGGCTGGATAATATTCCATGGTGTCTATATATACACATGCACACACACACACACACACACACACACACACACATATTCCATCTTTTTTAGCCATTCATCTGTCAACAGACACTTAGGTTGTTCCCATGTCTTGGCTATCTTAAACGCTGCTGCTGTGAGCATGGGGGTGCGTGACCTCTTCAAGATAGTGATTTAATTTCCTTTGGATATATACCCCGAGGTGGGATTGCTGGATCATGTGACAGCTCTATTTTTAACTTGTTGAAGACCCTCCATACTGTTCTCCAAAGTGGTTGTACCAATTTACATCCCCACGAACAGTGGAGGAGCGCTGTCTTCTCCACATCCCCGCCAATACTTGTTATTTCTTATCTTTTTTGATAACCATTATAACAGCTGTGAGGTGACATCTCATTGTGATTTTGATTTACGTTTCCCTGATGATTAGTGATGTTGAGAACTTCTTCATATACCTATTGGACACCTGCATATCTTCTTTGGGAAAATGTCTACTCAGGTTCTTTGCCCACTTTTTAATCAGATCATTTGTTTTATTTTGTATTTCGCTATTAAGCTGTATGAGTTCCTTATTTATTTTAGATATTTACCCCTTTTCAGATATATGGTTTACAAGTATTTTCTCCCATTCTGTAGGCGGGGATCATTTTGTTGATAATTTCAAGACTGTGCTAATTTCAAATATCACACCATTTAACCAAAAATAGCTAAGATTTCTATTCTATTCAGCATCTGACAGGCAGACTGCTTATCTCCAGCAAATGTGACCCTGAAAATCCCTTCAGATTCTGAGGGCCTGGTGTGTGCCTGGGAAATATATTTACTATAACTACAATAATAAATGTACTACTTTTTTTGAAAAACATGCCCTGAGAGTTTCTGTCTTTATATTCACCTGTTTGTTGTACAGTCTGAAATCACTCTTCCTCCCACCAAAACAAAAACAAAAGCAAAAACACCAGGAGACAATCAGTCCTGGATTTGACACACTGCTAAGACATAACTGTACAAGATCTCTGGGAGTCTACAAAGAATTTGAAGATATCTAAATCGCTTTACTTTATTCTAAAGGGTATTTCCTCTTCCTACCTTTTGTTACCTTCTCTCTGTACACTTCAATAAGAAACCTCTTTTCAGCCAGCAGGGACACTTGTTTTTGAAGATGAAGGATCTCTTGCATCTGCATAGTGGTTTCCTTTTGCCTTTCCTTCATACTTTTATCTTACTGTAACCTCATAATCACAACGTGATTGAAGTAAACCGGTCAGGCATTATTTTCTTCACATAACAGGTGAGGAAACTGAGGCTTAGGGAGGCTGACTGACTTCACGCCTAAGATATGGGAGCCGGCAGAGGCTGTGTGGGAACTCGAATCAGGGTCCTCTGGGCTCCCACACAGTTCTCCCCTGGGGCGCCCGATGACACAGTCCACAGCATCACCAGTCTGTCCTCAGTCCCTAAATTCCTGCCAGGACATTAGTGCTTGAGGGAACTTATATATTGCACTTTACAGAAATGCTGGGCAGAAAGAATACTTCTATTAAAATATAATTTAAAGCATACCAATTGCATCTGCTACTTAACCTGTCATTCTGAGCAAAAGCTCTATGTTTTTAGTTTCCTCACAGGGGTAGCTAAGATCCAACCTGCACGACCTTCACCTCCTCTACTCAGTCCTTTGCTTCTTCCATTCCAGCCATCTGAGATCTTAGCTCTTCCTTAAACATTCCAGAAATGTCCTCTCTCTGAGTGATTGAAGTAAACCGGTCAGGCATTATTTTCTTCACATAACAGGTGAGGAAACTGAGGCTTAGGGAGGCTTGCATTTACTCTTCTTTCTGCCTGGAACACGCTTCCCCAAGACAACCGCATGGCTTGCTTCCTCCTTCCGAGAGCCTCTTCTCCGAGACCACCTTCCAGCGGGGCCTTGGTCCGGCACTCTGCCGACAGCCATGCGCTCTGGCCGCCAGTTCTTATCCCCCTGGCCGCTGTGTTTTTTTCTCCATGACATTCACCTTTTAACACAGTGTTAAAACTTTTTATTTATTTTGTTCCTTGTTTTCCGCCTGCCCCCATAGAATGTAAGCTCCATGAGGCAAGAATTCTGCCTTTTTGGTTAATGCTCCTGGAGCTATAGTGAGCAGTTAGAACAGTGTTTGACAGAATAGCTGATCAATAAATACTTGTGCTCTGTATTAAGAAATTAAAATAAAAAACTTCCACCTAAGAACAAGAAAGGAAGGATGCAAAGTTGAACACACATGGTTCTTGCCTTCAAGTGACTCACAATTTTGATACAGAAGGTATGAGCCCGTGATTAACCAAGCACAGTCCGCACAGACGTGGCAGCACAGATCCCGGACAAAGAGCCTCCGACGCTCCTTTGGGGGATCTGGGAAGGCTCGTCAGGAATCTCCCTGTATTATTATATTAATATATTCCAAGTCTGTTATTATATTTGAGTTGTAACTTGATAGATGGGAAATTATTTGGAGACATGGGGAAGGATGGTGAAGGGCAGCTCGGCCACAGGGGACAGACAGCTTAAATCAAAGCTCAGACTGGGACGATGCCTGTCACTCAAGGGTGGTCTCTCCAAAGCTGCCCAAGACGGCAAAGGGACAGATATTATCGGGACGTTTCCCACGCTCGGCCTTCATAAATGATACCTTGGTTAATCCATACATCAGGTACAAGAATTACATGTTATTATTCCTTTTTGAAATAAAGCAATTGAGAAGCTGAAAGTTGAAGGAACCCGTTCAACTCAGATCACTAATGCTGGAGCCTGAACTTGAATAAAAATCTGTGTGAGCCTTAAGTCCCTGGTTTTTACTTCACTGCTAATTGAGACTATGATAGGATTTCCTTTTGTTATTTTTGTTTTCTTGAGAGGGAGGGGAACTTACTGTCTAATATGTATTCATTGACAAAATGTTTTCTTCCACATTCCACTTCGAAAATTATGAAAGCAGCAGGTGCTCAGCCTAAGGTGGGAGGTGAGGAGGCAAGTGGGAAAATGTATATATATATATGTTTTTGTATCGTTAATCTACAATTACATGAGCAACATTATGGTTACTAGACTCCCCACATCAAGTCCCCCCCACATACCCCATTACAGTCACTGTCCATCAGCGTAGTGAGATGCTATAGAATCACTACTTGTCTTCTCTGAGTTGTACAGCCCTCCCTGCGCCCCCCCTACATTACATCTGCTAATCGTAATGCCCCTTTTCCCCCTTGTCCCTCCCTTCCCACCCATCTTCCCCAGTCCCTTTCCCTTTGGTAACTATTAGTCCGTTCTTGGGTTCTGTGAGTCTGCTGCTGTTTTGTTCCTTTTCTTTGTACTTATACTCCACAGATGAGTGAAATCATTTGATACTTGTCTTTCTCCGCCTGGCTTATTTCAGTGAGCATAATACCCTCTAGCTCCATCCACGTTGTTGCAAATGGTAGGATTTGTTTTCTTCTTATGGCTGAATAATATTCCATTGTGTATATGTACCACCTCTTCTTTATCCATTCATCTACTGATGGACACTTAGGTTGCTTCCATTTCTTGGCTATTGTAAATAGTGCTGCAATAAACATAGGGGTGCATCTGTCTTTCTCAAACTGGGCTGCTGCATTCTTAGGGTGAATTCCTAGAAGTGGGATTCCTGGGTCAAATGGTATTTCTATTTTGAGTTTTTTGAGGAACCTCCATACCGCTTTCCACAATGGTTGAACTAATTTGCATTCCCACCAGCAGTGTAGGACGGTTCCCCTTTCCCCACATTCTCGCCAACATTTGTTGTTGTTTGTGTTTTGGATGGTGGCCATCCGCACTGGTGTGAGGTGAGATCTCATTGTGGTTTTATGTATATATTTTTTAAAGTTAACCATCTCCCCAAATCAGCCCTCCCAGCAACCAATACTGATTCCATTCTTCCTGTCCCTGTAAACATATCTAAACACATATACAAAGGTAGAGGGCGTTTTTTGTGTGCACTTTACTCCATAGTTTACCTTTCTTATTTAACCATATCTCATGGTATTCACTTCAGGTAAATAATACAGATCTTTAAGAAGCCTACTTGATAGCTCACAAATTAAGATATCATAATCTACCTGTTGATAGACATTCATAATTCATAGTTTCTATTTTTCCAGCTCTTCAAAGGATGTTGCAATAAACATCCTTATACATATAATCCTGTGCACTATGTTTTTATTTCTTTATAAAACATTTGCATGCTCATAGGTGTGGTCATGATTTGTTCTTAACTCCAAGAACAATGGAAAGCCACAAAGAGAGTTAACAATCATTGTTGCCCTTGGAAAGATCACTTGGCTGCTAGGCAGACCATACTGAGGGGTCCAGAGGAGAAACAGGAAGCCCACAAAGAAGCTCTAGCAAGAGACGAGGGGCGCTCGATGTGGGAGAGTCAGTGAGGACACCGCGCTGCCCGGGGCTCGGTGACGAGGGCGGTGGGACGTGTCGGGGAAAAGGAAGTATCAGAAATGATTCCCAAGTTTCTGACTAATGCAACTGGAGGTGTGGTGGGGCCACTCAAAGAGATGGGGAATGCTGGACACAGAACTGCCCATGGCTCTCCTGGACCCTTAGGAACTAAACCGTGCCCACTGCCATGACACCCAGTGTCGTTTTATGTCTATCAGTCCAGCCTCATCCCACATCCCTCTGTTCTGCTCACAGGGCTTCAGTCACAGAAAACTCTTTCAGTTCTTTGAGGAAGCGAAGTTCTCCTTGTCCTCAGGAGATATGCACTTTCAGGAACTTCTACCCAGAATATTTTTGGCTGAGTTGGGTTCCCAAAACAAAATAGGGAACCTCTTGTCACAATTACCATTTTTAAATCCTATTCTTTTCCTTTATTGTTCTTAAACAATTTGTAATCATCTACTTACCTATGTTTACTTGAATAGCTTATGTGTCTTTCTTTACACTGTGAAATCTGGGCATATGGACCCTGTCGTTTTGTTTATTACTGTGTGCTAAACAGTAATTATTCACCACTCGTTGATTTAAAAAATATATATAGAATACAATAGATGGCTCATAACTATTACTATTAGTGATAGTAATCATATTAATTGTTGTTATCTAATCAAAAAACAATTTCTTATTTGATAAAGATACGCCTGGGCAGAGGCAGAGAAAAAAAAATGCACTTTTTAAAAATGCGTGACATGAAGCCAGACATGGTTACTAGAAAAGAGGAAAATCACATAATTTTCATTTAGTTGTGTTTCCAAGGGAAAATTTTAATACCACCGAAGGAGCTGATATTTCTTATTTTCATCCGAATATATTCTTGAATAAAATTTAAGAACATCTGTCTTTCTTGATGTTGCTAAAAACCTGAGTGTCCCCCTGCTGTCTTTAATCTATTTCAACAACCTGAGAGCTTTTCAACTGGTGCCTTTCTAAAATTAAAAGAAAAGTAGCAATAAATTTTACTTACTTCTCTGTTTGTATTACCTGACTTAAACACAGAGACCAGAAGTTATGTGATTCATACACTGCATATCCTGACCCTCCAACACAGAGTAGAAAGGGATGTATTGCTTTCTCGGGCAGAATAATCACACCCTTGGCATTGTCTGGAGTCCCTAATCACATTTTAGAGAATGGAATTTTGGGGGCCTCATTCATGTCAGATTCCAACTGCTTTCTCCAATAGAAATTTGTCAGTAGCTACCGAAGTTTTAAACGTTTCTTCTCCACGTCCAAGATTTTTATGACGAGGTATGCACAAAATGAATGCCAATATATTGATGTTTTACTCTAGCACTCTTTATGACAAGAAATTACTACTAGAAATAATTTAAATATTTGCATAGATGACAGTTTAAATGAAATATGATTCCCTCTTTATGCATATATTCATGTTTTTAAATGTTCAGAAACTATCTTAAAAAATCACATAAAACTGTTATCACTGGTTTCCTCTAGTCTGTGGGACTTATGGAGGAAAGGAATGAAAGTTATGTAATAACTATATATAAAGCTTAGGTAAATTTTATATAATATATATTTCTATATTCTATTTATCTTCCCAATAGTTTTTAAATAGGCATTTTATTTTGAGATAATCATAGAGTCACATGCAGTTGTAAGAAATAATACAGAGATCAGCATATCTCTACCAAGTTTCCCTTAATGGCAACATCTTGCAAAACTATACTACAATTCAAAACCAGCATACTGATAATGATACAGACAAGACACACAGCATTCTCAGCCCCCCCAGGGATCTCATGTGGCCCTTGGGCAGCACACTCACTTCCCTCTTACTCCCACCCCCTCAAGACCCCCGGAAATCACCAATCTGTTTTCCATTCTGTAACTGCGTCATTTAGAGAATGTTATATAAATGGAAGTATACAGCATTTAGCTTTATGGGAATGGCTTTTCTTCACTTAGCGTTAATTCCCTGAAGACAAATCCAGCTCACTGTATGTACCAGTAGCTCATTCGTTTTTATTGCTGGAAGTATCCCATCCTATAGATGTACAGTTTATTTAAGCATTCATCCGTTGAAGGACAATTGGGTTGTTTGCAGGTTTGGGTTATTACAAATAAAACTGCTATGAACATTGGTGCACAGATTTTTGCAAAACATGTTTCATGTCTCTGGATAAATGCCCAGGAGTACAATTGGTGAGTCATATGGTAGTTGCACATTTAGTTTTTCAACAAAGCATCAAACTATTTTTCCAGAGTAGATATGCTCTTTCACATTCACACCAGCATGCATAAGTGAGACAATTTTTCTGCATCCTCACCAGCTTGTGGTGTTGTTACTTTCATAGTAGATTTTATCAACAATTTCTACCATCATGTTTAACATCAGTTTCTGCCCAGCTTCCCAAACACAGCCTGTCCTCAGCTTCCATCTTAACTCACTCACTCTCTTTGATACATACCCAGGATGGACTTCTACCCCCAATGTATTGCAATATTACATCGATTACTCAGAGTCTGGTAGCACAGAGCTCTATCCCCAGTCTTTTCCAGGTGGTAGGTTATGGGGGCATAGAGAGTCATCCTCCTCAGATGTGCAAACACACCGAGCTGGGGAAAGAGCTGTGAGCAGCTTAGTAATAGGAATGATGGGGGAGGACAAAAGGGCCACCCCAACAAGATAAAACTTGACAGAAACAAATCCTTCCAATAAACACGAACCCAACACTGACTGCCTTCAGGCTCTGGGCTATGTGCTGAGGATACAGACATAAATAAATTCAGATTCCTATCCATGTGATTTCAGAGTCTAAAGAGACTTTGAAATAAGTATTCCAATAAGTATGTCTAAATCTCTGTTATGAATATGTCTATTGGTTAAAAATAATATCTGATTTTTTTTTTATTCAGCATTGAAAAGCTGTTGAGGAGTTTGAAGCTGGGGAATGATTCTTGTATCTTAAGAAGCCACTTTTTCTGCTGTCTGGTTGATGGATTAGAAGGGATCCATCCTTGGAAATACAGAGGCCATTCAGGAGAGTAACAGAGAAGTCTGGTGCGAAATGACAAGATTTGGGAAGAGCAAATGGTGATGAAAATAGGATCATCAAAGTAGTATGACAATGAAAAACTGTGTGTGATATTTGCAATAAACAGGACTTTCATAGCCATTAGGAAGTAAGGCTGAATTATTTAGGGTCAGTCCCATCATATGCACCAGGCAGGCAGGAACACCGCTGTGCTGTACGCCGAGAGAGGAGATTAGAACACAGGAACATGGTTTGAAAGATACGAGTCCAGGTGGGGGTCTGTTGAGTTGAACATAAAAAAGGCCCCCTACGGATGTCTTACAGGTAACTGAATGTCTTCTCCTCCAAGAAGGGATATAGACTGTAGCTAGGGAGTCGTGGCATCCCCCAAGGAAGGCTAAGGTGCAAATCAGGTTTGGGCTCTTTGGAGGCATGAACATTCAGGGGAAGCCAGGTTAATAAGGGCCACATAAAGAAACCGAGAAAGAATGGTCGAATAGTAGTAAGAAAACTAGAGGCAGGAGGATGGGTGACCCACTCAACAGAGAATTTCAAGTAGCACGGAGGTGTATCGTATAGTCATTACTTTGAAGTATTTAAGTGATATGGTGAATCACAGTACGTGAACCCATTTTTGACACCCTCCCTTTCTGTAAGAGAATTACATATCCCCCTCCTCAATAAGTCAGGCACCGTCACGTGACTTGCTTGGGTCCAGGAAACACGAAGTTTTCAGAGTTAGCCAGTGGTTCACTCAGTTCTCTTTTTTCCACGTGGCACTGATAATCAGAAATGCTCAAGACAGGGGTGCTTCGGTCACAGAACCAGACAACCTGGGAAGAGCTGCACCCAGCCCGTGACGGCCACGTAGGGTCAGAACAAATTAAAATGTTGTGGATATAAGCCCCTGAGATTTGAGGTTACTTATTACTATAGTTGGGCAACCTAGTCTGTTCTTACAGACTCGAGTAAAATGAGGAAGGAAAACAGGTATCACGAAGTGCAACAATTTTTAGTTGCGAAGAATCACTGCGGGCAAGAAATGGCAGGAAACCAAGGGAATGTTCACAGAGGAGACGACAGTTAACACTGAGCAACCAGGAAACAGAGTTTGCGCTCATGCTCGGAACAGAAGGTGTGCAATGCGCAGAAGGGATTCGGCAGATGATCGAAGAACTAAAAAGTCAAATGCGTGAGGGCGCGGCAGCGGCAGGAAGCCATGACCAAGCTCTGCTGGAGAGAAACACAAAGGAGCTGATATAAGCGGAGCCTGGGACGGGAGTCACCTGCCCAGGGGGAGCCGACGCAGACTCGCCGGCAGGACGAGGGGCCTCGGGCGGGGGGCGGCCCTTGCAGAGACCTCGCGCAGACAGCGGGCGAGGGGCCACACTCCACGTTCCTGTCTCCCACCTCCTAGCTCCTGCCCGGGCCCCCAGGGGCAGAACACAACCCAGAGCTCGGCTGACCCGGGAAGCGAGTAAGGCGCCCTGATGGGCAGCATCCCACCCCCTCTGTTCCTCCGCTGGCAGCCGTGGGGGTGCATGGGGGGCCCCAAAGAAGGCAGAGAGAAAAGGAACCGAATAGAATCCTTGGAGGCATCAACAGAGCAGAGCAGGGGAACGGACCCAAGGGCAGACAGTCCCGCGAATGGCACAAGACCGGGTCTGAAGGTACACATTTTAGGTGGGAAGAAACTTGATTTTTCATTAAGGTGTAAAAGAGTCAGCAGCAGAGATTGACTTATCTTCTCAGCATGACGTGGACTCGAGCACATGTGAAGGAAGGAATACTGAGGAGACTAGACATGTCAGCAAAGGCCAGATTGTGAAGGGTCTTGTATGTCATGCTAACGAGTTTGAAATATATTTTATAGTTGGTCATATAGAACCAGAACTATGTCTTGGAAAGATAATTCTGGCATCGTTTATAGATAACAGCATCGGGCAAAGGAAAGGATAGTTCAGAGTCCATGTGCTAAAAAGGGTGATGTAGCAAAGACCGACTAGGTGGGAGGGTCTGTAAACCTATGGCGTGGCCCTAATATAACCACAGACATAACAGAAACTCAAATTCTAGGGATGTACACTCCAAACCAGTGAGGTATGTCAGGCCCTGTGCTTGTCAGACAATCTTTTGAAAATTATTTTCGTTTTATGTTTAAACATTTCTTCAGCAGTAGGATAATAGCAGGGTGAGGGGTCTGGAAACACTGTCAGATGAAGAAAATGTAGATGCTTAATTTAGAGATAAGGAGAAGGGAAGGAATGGTTATATCTTACTGAAAACGTGGTATGCTTTGATAACAGGCTCTCTAGAGTTTATGACCCAAGGGAAAATTTATCTAGTTAGACCCTTCTGAATAGAGCCCCCAGAAATAAAAATAGGACAAACTGAAGTCTATTCATTGCTTTATTGATTCCTTTCAGGGGTGCCCACGTCCAAGGACGGACTGGGTGTCGGCCAGGGCGGAGGAGAGCGCCGCCCCCTCCCGTCCACTCTTGCGTTATCTGCCATCACACCAGATGTGACAGGGTCTCCTGAAAGTCAGAAGGACAAGAATAAAAATAAGAGTAGCTTACGTGTATTTAACACGTTTCCAAAAATAGGCAGTATATATGTAGCTGCCATTTACCGCTGGGAAACAGGCTTGGAGTGCTCAAGTCCCACAGAGAATCACAGAGCACACCTAGAAGACGGGTCTCTCTCATTCAAAAATGCCTTTTGGAAATGCACACAGCGCACTTGCCTTGAGAGTCCAGGACATGCAAAGTTTATAGGATTACAGTCAGTAAGGGGTAAATACATGTTCACCAGAGAAAACAGGGTAGGGGGGGAGTGGGCTGGGGATGTGGGTGCTCAGTGCGACCAAGCCCTGCCCTTCCACAAATGAGCCCCCCAGGCTGTAGTTACCAGCAGTTTCTTTACGGCCTCAGAGGCCTCTGGTCCCAGCTCATCCACACACTTCCTTAGTCCTTCTACAAGGTGCTCAACAGAAATGCCCAGGGTCTTCAGAAGAAGCTTTAATGGATCCAGGATTGGGAGAATATTGTCCAGAGGTAAAGGTAAGGCGTTGTTGACAGGAAGGGACAACGTGTTCATGACGAAGGCAGTAGCTGCAGAGCAGATGAGGGACCAAGTGGAACAGACAATCCAGCTCTTATGACCTCATCACCTTCCAGTCTACCAGTGGCTCCATGCCAGGGCCATGCATCTTGATTTCCCTTTAAAACTGCCTCAGGGCCTTTGCACCTGCTGCTCCATCTCCCTAGAACTTTCTTTCCCCAGATAGATACATGTCTTTCTTCCTCACATTACTTGGTCTCTGTTCAAATGTCGCCCCCTCAGAGAGGTATCTAAAGTGGCACTGCCTGTCCCCTCTATCCTCTTTTATCTTTTCTTACCATTCCATAAAATATTAAATATTTATTTATTTACTTTGCCTTCATCTTCTCACTAGAATGCAGTCTCCCTGAGAACAAGGAATTTATGTTTTATTCACTGTCCATATGCATAGAACAGACCCTGGCATGTAGTAAGCAAGCAGTCAATAGATACTGGTGTTAACTGAATAGGGATGTCAGTTGACATGGCTGTCTCCAGAACCCACGTCTTTGAGGCCATAGAGTAAGTGCCATAATAAATCTTCACTTGGGACATGCATAGACCCAATCATAGCCCAGGAAACTGCTCCCAAACAATTCAAGTCAAGGCTGCAAAAATAATCAACACCACCTCTATGCCAGCTGGTGCAGATACATAGGTGAATGATACAAGAACACTCCATTCAAAGGACTCACAAAGTCTAGGGGCAATAAAGCTCTGCGAATGCCACCATGCGGCTTGTGCTATGCAGACATTATGCACAAAGCTCTGTGCCATCGTAAGAGAAGGGGTGACTAACTTTAATGTGGGAGAGCACCATCCCAGAGGAGACGTTGCTGGAGCTGTGTCTTGGAGCAGATGGCAGGGTCACAGATAAACAAAGGAATAGAGTTTTAACAAAATTAACAAAGGCACTGAGACATTAAGAGGAAAGGGCATACACAGGATGGTGAGCCTTCTTCCCAGAGTGGACGGAGTGCAGAATTCCACTGGGGCGTGTTGGGGGGATAACGTAGGTGAGGCAGGAAGGCCTAAGTGATGTCAGATTTTCAGAGTCTTGATGCCATATGAATGAGTTTGAGATTTATTCCCCAAGGGCAATAAAGGCTTTTATATGGAACAATAGTGTTTTATGTCTTTGACTTTAGAAATATAACTTTTACAAAGATGAATTGGAGGGAAATTGCAAAGAATGGGAAAAATACATGATACATATTTTTACAAGATATGTGTAGATAAATGAACGCATGCATGCATGAGCACACACGTGAGAACACACATCGTCCTGCCGGCTAAGACCCCGCCATGGTTCATTTTCCTCTGGAATCCTTTTTATTTCCCCATTTAAATCATAAACATGGAGCCTGTGCACCCATCTTTCCTTCGTCTTCTACCACCCATTTTCCTGTCAAAATTCTCCCCCCAGAGAAGGTATATTTATTTCATTCCACCTCTGCCCACAGCTATTTGCTCCTGGATGCAAAAGAACAACAAAATATCAAAAATTGGTGAAATTACAAACTGGTCTAAAAATTCAGTGAAAACTACAAGCCAGAGTTGCCAGTGTGGGTGGGGGCAGCACCCAGTTTCTCATGATTCTTCCTACTTTCTACCTGAAACACTTTGGTGAATGTCTTCTCTGTATGTACTTATATATTTCCAAGGGGAGACAATCAAAGCTTTGTGTCCGCTCAATGAATAGCGGCCATCAGGATGCATTTTGCAGGTGCTCCCAACAGATCTACCTGTATGTAGTTAAGGTGACTCCTCCTGCCATTCTCCTTCAAAATCCTCACCTAGAAATGGAACTGCTCACCTCTCACTACTCCCACAGAGCTCTATCTGAATATGGCATTGCGCATTACCGAAGTCCAGTATTATTGTGACTTCTGCCTATAGAAGTCTTATCTCATTTGCCACACTATAAGAACCTTGAAAACAGTATTTATGCCTGGTTCACGTCTGAACCTTCCAATGCTTATCCAGTGCCCAACAAGTTGTGGCCATTCAGTAAATCTCCATTGATTGTGTGAACAGATAGATGGCGCTATGTTTCAGGAAACCAATCAGGCAACTGATTAGAGATGATGGAAAGATTAAAGGAAAAAAGCTAAAAGGAAGAAGTTGCAAAATTAGATTTTGACTCAAGATTAAGGAAGATAAGGAAACTATGGCGACCAGTGTTCAACAATGAAATGTGCATTGTTCATCTTCAGTGGGAGTTGGCTAACTTCTCACACAGGAGTCACTAAGGACAGCACTTGTACTGGGTCAGAGTCAGGCGCGGCTGGTGCATGCTCTACCTGAAATCCCCTCCAACCTCCATAGTTCTCAAACTCCCTCATCCATATTCCACTGAGAGCCTGGGCTTACTCGTCATAATCCTATTAACAGAAAAGTAGAGAAATATATGTTCTAGGCCACTTACCAGAGTAACTGCAAATGCTGATGGTCACCAGCAGGGACACAGTGACTAGCTTCATAACAGGTTATCTGTGATTGTTACTTGGAGTTTAAAATTGAAGTGGAAAACCCAGTAAATCCACTGAGCCAGCGATTCCACTTGCTGTGCCAAGTGACAACTGCTTCTGCATATTTATACACTAGCCACCAAAGACCTGAACTGCACTCCCAGCCACTTGACTTGCCCCTGTGAATAAGAGCCTGAAGGTCATATTTCTTCATTGAACAAACTGGAGGGTTTTCCTCTTTCCCTCATGTTCCCGTGAGAAATGAAGCCCTAAGATAAAGCATTCTCAAGGACCTCCTGCACACAAACCCTGGTGGGAGGCAGAGAGATCTGAGAGTCCTTCTCTTACAAGGACATTGAAAAGAAGTGAAGGTTTTATATTGGGATTAAAAGGAGTTTTAATCTGTTGTTTTCCTCTGGCTTTCTGTTCATTTAAAGTTTGGAGAATTACTCTAACTGATGAACTCCCCGTTGTAGAAGCAGTCTGGAAGTCCTGTCAGCCCTGGCATAATACAGATTTAATCACACTTAATGCCACATTTCTCTAAAATTTATTTCTGACAACCTATCCCCATCCACATGTCTACTGCAGTGAGACCTCTTACGCCTTCTAGTGTCTCCCAGCTGTTTTTGAGAACCCTCAGCATGTGCCTTCTCTTGCTCTCATAAAAAATAATAGGCTCAGGATCTAAAGTCAGAATGCCTTTTAAAAAAACCTGGGATTCAATATTGACTGTTTGTATAATCTTGGAATAGGCATTTTTATCTATGGCATTGATCTCTTCATCTAAAACAGGGATATTCACAACAGATGGTCCTGAAAGTATGAGACTGTGAGGGAAAAAAGATATTCCAAGACCCTATCCACATAAGCAATTTAAGTCAACAAAAAATGTACTCCAGAACTGTGGTGGCGTCCAGTCCCACACAATCTGCAAGAGAAACACTGTACTGGCCACGGGAGCTGTCTGCTCGGGAGGCCGCCTTTCCGGAACAAGGACTCAGCCGTTGGCTCCGGAATGACCTTAATTTTACGCACCAGTCCTGGAGGTCTTTGGGGCATCTGGTGCCTTACATGCAAGGGAGAGAGAAAGAAAGAAAGAACCCTGAAGTGAAAAAGCAAGGGTCGGGGCTCAGGCCGGTCCCGGTCCCATGTCAGGGCTCCCTGGCTGAACGGCTCTGCTCCCCAACCACCAACAAGGGACTGAGAACTCCGAGGAAGGGACTGCACGCGGAAGCACGGGCCCCGGGAGGTGCCAGGCCAGGAGCTCCGGCCACACCCAAGGGTGTGGTATCACTGTGAGGATTTAATGAAATGATGCAAACAGAGGGCATAACTTTACCAAACCAAAATGAATACTTAATAAACCACCTGTTATTCATTCCTGCATGTTACGGAGTTGTAACTGCCATTTCTCTGCTTTTCTGAGACTGTATAAGCTGCAGGACAGAGATCATGAACTACCATCATGCATAGTCAATCCTGCCTCTTCTAATGCCTTGTCTGCCAGAGGCTGCTTCTGCCTCTCCGGGGCATCACCACCTAGCCGGGGGCGCTGATGTGCCAAGACCCTCCAAGGGCCAAGTTGTGCGGGAAGGTGCCGGTGAGTTGAGGCCACCCTCTATTTATGTTGCGACCCTTTCACGGGATACCGGCCAGTACTGTCCTCACCTCCGCTTGCCGTTTGTCAGTTTACTTACAAATCCTTTCCCTGCCCTTTCCTCCTCTGCTCTTTACCATAGTAGCTGAGTCTTGAAAACTGGTTTTCAGACTTCCTTGCCGACTGTGGCGAGGTTTGGCTGAAGGAAGGCACTGCTGGAAGATGGGAAGGGAACCAAGGGGAAGCCAGGGCACCTCTCCCTCCCTCTGCTTGAGGAAATGTCCTGGGCAGTGACTCATCTTCTCCATGGCTTCAGTTCAGCGTTTTCTAATCTCAGGGTTGACACCTCCCTGTTTGTTTTTTTAACTGCATTTCTAGCACCTTGTAAATTATCCTCCAAGTTAGATTCTTTCTTTTGGATCACCTTGTACGGTTTTGATTTTCTGGTTGGATTTGGACTAATATAGCAACTTAAAATACTATAGAGCTTTTGGTAAAAACAGACCTTTCTATTTTTACACACAGGCCTCTCTCTTGCAAGAGCCACATGTGAGTCCACGAGGCGCAGGGCCAAGACACCTCCGAGGGAATTGTTGCATCACACACACAACCAGCTCTGAGGTGTTTGGTGCTGCTTGAACTTGTCTGCTGGGCCCCCAGGGTGAGTCCTTTCCCAGGGAGTTCCTCAGACCCTATCTAGTGGTCTTCCAAGCTCATGCAGTCTTGGCTGAAACCTAGAAGTATACATGGATGACTTAAGACTAAAGTCTAGAACGTGCTCTGCACAAAATACACACATACTCACAAGCATAAACAAATGTCCACATACTTAACCATAATATGTGCATATTCACACACACAAATCACACATAAGTATCAAACACTACCGTTTTCACTCATTTATTCAACCAGTGTTTTTTGAGCATCTACGGTGTGCCAAGCAGTGTCAGAAACTAGAACTGGAGCCGTGAACAAGTCAAGCAGTTTTCTTGCCTTCCTGAACTTGACAGTGTGATAGACAAACAGGTAAACAAATAGAAGAAGCAATGGTGGGGGCTGTGACGAAGCGCACAGAGGGCTGACTGGGGACGAGTGGATGGGGTCATACAGAAAGGCTTGGAGACAGATTTGGCCTTGGCTAGTTCCACTCTCCCTATGTTCTCAGCCACTGTATTAATCCTGTCTTTTTACTCCATGTTTTGGGGGCTTTGACATCTTGGGGCCTTGCGGACCCTGGAGGCACTGCCCCTCCCAGGACTAGCTAATTCCTAGAAATAACAAACAACTCACCTGGTAATGTACCTTTCATATGGAAACCATCCAATCCAGAGCCCGCGCTGCCAACCGCCTCCTTTATGGAGCTCGTACACCCTGGGCCCCTGTACCCCTGCCCTGCTCAGCCCACAGCCAGGTGCCAGACCACTAGGAAGCCCTTACATGTCAGACCTACTGAAATTATTCCAACCGTCCATTCCTAAACCTGCTCACACTGTCTCTTCCATCCCTTCCCACAGAAACAACGTTTAAGATTCTTGCGCACATGCCCACACTCTCCCACATCCCTGCGCCATCACCCCCTTGACAAGCCCAGTACTTCCCTTCTGCCCCTACCCCTTGTGGTACGGCTGCAGGGATGTGTGAGTACAAAAAAACTATCTTTTCAATGCCAATCATCTCCCAATCTGTTGGTGTGAGAAACAACAAAACCCGTGTTTTAAAAGAGGCACCTAAGCCTTTTCTGGTGCCGACAGTCCTGCCACGGCACCGTCTCCTTTTGCAGCATGATTGTATTGATGTCTCCTTTCCTGGGACTAATTGAAAACATCTTGGGGGGGTTTACTTGTCATGTTTGGACCATTCACACAGAGCCTGGTATACTTGATAATCTTACTAGGAACAAGTAACCAGTGCCAGGCACTACAGTTTGCATGTGGTATTCATTTCAAATCTTACAAAACCCCCAAGGGTAAGCACTTTTATTCCATTTTATAAATGAGAGGTCTGGAACCAGAAGCAGTGAATTAATTGCCACGGTCACTTAGATAATAAACAACATGGCCAGAATTTGAGCCCTTGCTTTTCTGACCTGTATTTCTTTACCTTGAAACGCTTAACTAACATGCATTTCCAGTAATCATTGGCTAAGTTAATTCTTGAAGAGAAATGAAATGAAATGTATGCCAATGTGGTCGGGGCACTCGGCCCTGTGGTAGATCCCGGGAATGCAGCAGGGACACAAAGGCTGGCAGGGCTCTGGCCTCATATTCGTCATACTAGGGAAACTGTTGGAAGCAAGTCAGGATGTCTCTTTTCCTCTGTAAGAGGAATGACAGTTATAAAGAAGCCATTGAATGTAGATATGACACTGATAAGAGAAAAGAAAAGGCCCGGCCTGAGATTTCACC
Source organism: Phataginus tricuspis (assembly GCA_029783875.1). Classification (NCBI taxonomy): domain Eukaryota; kingdom Metazoa; phylum Chordata; class Mammalia; order Pholidota; family Manidae; genus Phataginus; species Phataginus tricuspis. The sequence goes on along the minus strand of JAQQAC010025234.1, from coordinate 35,334,381 downwards.
TGGAACCCTTCCTTCTAGCTGAAAAGGAGGCAGTGGCCGTGGAGTCCGTGTTGGGCATGTCCAACTGGAGCCGGCTAGCTTCCCTCCTCCCCTTGCTGCAAACTGGGTCGCCAAAAGGAGCCTAAACTTCAGGCTATGTAAGAGGGGGGGAAATAGTCTTTAAAAATGCAAGCAAATGAAATATAAAAACACAAGTATATGAAATGTAATCAAATGTCACGACTCAGTAGATCAACCTCCCAAGGCTTGGAGAAAAGCCAAAGGGGAAAAAAAAAGCTCCGGCTCCCTTCCACATTGATCAAATCCTATTTAATGACCATCGGTCCCTCATCATTTAAGGCTGACTTTCAGCCCTTTTGTCCGCACTGCAGGGGGATTCAGATGGGACATGAGCCTAGGATGATGAAACAGGAAATGTCAGGTAAACGAAGATTGAATAGAAGCAAAATCCAGAGAGCATCAGAAGGGAGGTAAATGATCGGTCTAGACGTGATTTTTCAATGAAAATTTCAGGAATTGAAGTGGTTCTTGAATTCAAAGATTTGAATAAGCAGAGAATATAAGACATAAAACCGGAATTGGCCATGTTTTGTTTTACAGAGCAAATTGAGACAATCAGGTGGGCGGAAAGGAAGGATGTGTGGACAGGCGCCTTCCGTCTCTCTGAGCCCAGCACTGTTCCGTCACAGTGTCTGACCACGGCAGATTTCAAAGAAGTGTTTAGTTTACAGCCAACCCATCAATAAGCCGTGTCAGGCGAGTTATATGGGAAAGCGTGGCTATAAAGGACTAAACTCTGATGGCCCCAACGGGACTAATACTTGATCTGGCAAGACTTTTTTTTCTAATCGAGGCATAACTGATATTAGTTTCAGGTGTACATGATTCAATATTTGTATATATTTTGAAAAATTATCACAATAAATCTAGTCAACATCCATCACCAAACATCGTCACAAATATTTTTCTTGTGATAAGAACTTTTAAGATTGATTTTCTTAGCAACTTTGAAAAATGCAATGTGGTAATAATCACAGTCGCCATGCTATACTATACATTCTTGGGACTCATGTATTTTATTACTGGAAGCCTCTACCTTTTCACATCCTTTCACCCATTTTTTCTCACCCCCTACTCCTTGCCTCTGGCAAGCCCCAGTCTGTTCTCTGTATCTATGAACCTGGTTGTTCTTTTTTTAGATTGTACATATGAGATCATGTGGGTTTTTTTCTTTGTCTGACTTATTTCACTTAGCATGATGTTCCAGGTCCATCCATTTTATTGCAAATGGCAATATTTTATTCTTTTTTATGGGTGAATAATATTCCATATACATATGCCACAATTTCTTTATGCTTTCATCCATTGATGGACACCGAGGTTGCTCCCATATTTTGGATATTGTAAATAATGCTGCAATAAACACAGGGTGCATATATCTTTTCAAGTTAGTGTCTTCATTTTCTTTGGATAAATACCCAGAGGTGGAATTTCTGGATCATATAGCAGTTCTATTTTTGATTTTTTTAAAGGAACCTTCATATTGTTTCCCACACTGGCTGCACCAATTTACATCCCCATCACCCGTGAACGAGGGCTCCCCTCCTCCACAGCCTCACCAACACTCATGACCTTAGAACTTTTGATAAGAGCCATTTTAACAGGTGTGAGGTGACAACTCACTGTGATATGCATTCCCTGATGATTAGTGATGTTGACATCTTTTTATATACCTGTTGGCCATCTCCGTATCATCTTTGGAAAAATGTTTATTCAAATCCTCTGTCCATTTTTAAAATATTTTGGGTTTTTCTGCTATTAAGTTGCATGAACTCTTTATATATTTGGATAATTTAACTCCTTATCAGGTGTGCACTTTGCAAAAACTTTTCTCCCATTCATTATGTTGTCTTTTCATTTTGCTGATTCTTTCCTTTGCTGTGCAGAAGTTTGATGTAGTCCCACTTGTATTTTTGCTTTTATTACCCGTCCAGCAAGATTTGATCAATAATAAATAATAAGGATTCTTGGGCATGGGAAAATCTGGTCATAGGAGTTTATAAAGCAAATTAGTGCAAACATTACTGGAAATGGATTCTTCTTCTCATCACAAGAAAGAATTTTAAAAAGATGCAAAAAAAAAATCCATTGAGCATCGGGAGTTTATTTGGAGACTAAGTGTTTAGAGGAAGTCCATGCCTGAGACTTGGGCCTGGGAGAGCCAGAGGGAGTCACGCCAAGGTCCCTTTCTATGTAAGGAACCTTTCTATGTAAAGGAAGACTATTCAAAGGGCATAGATAGGTTTTTTTGGATTTCAGGCTTGCTCCACCCTCACATCGTCGGGGCAGAGGGATTTTGAGCTATATTTGGTTCTCATCAGAACTGTCCTGGTGCAGGAAAGTATGACCTTCATCACGCTGATGAGGGAGGGTGATTTTTACTGTTAATGTATCTGGGAGTAAGGTCTGGGCCAGCTTCTCCTCCAGGTGGGACCCAGCCGGTTTTGGCCAGTGTGTCATCTGTATTCTCACTCCACACTCCAGGAGAAGTTTGCATGGAATGTGTAGAATGTAAGCAAGCATTCAACTGAAGTCCCCCTCCCTCTCCCTGCTCGTGTCTACTATCTACCTACTCTAACATAAAGAGAAGAAGGAAAGCCTTTTAGTGACCAGGACTCTAGGCCCAGATGACCACACACTGCCCATCCACCGCCCATTCCCACATTTGCAGCTAATGTCACTGTACTAGGAGAGCATTTGCTATTCCTTACTTCCAGCAAGGATGTTAAGCCCTCATAGAGGGCAGCTCCTCAGTGGGCAGCAGGCATCCTCCACACCATGATCCTGTCCTGAGACTGCCTTTCAACAGCCCTTTACAGAGGAACGGCTTCACGAGGGCACAAGGGGATAGATCCTGAGGCAGAGGGTGGAGCTGTAGTTTATGTGAGTGTTGGGAACACCTTGTGATCCTCCTGGAAGCCAGGAGGACGAAGGGCTCCCAGGAGCTGCTGTGAGGCCATCTCTCACTCACTTCCCATTTCCCCCAGGAGGCTGTCACAGACATTTCTCCTTGTCTCCCAGGTTCTGTGAGGCGTGGGGCTTTCTGCCCTGACCCTTTCAGAACAGGGTTGCAGAATACAAACCCAAACCCCTTGGCTGCTTTCTACAACTGGCAACTCAGCAACAGGTCATCTCACAATGTGCACTGTAGTCATCGAGCCCCTTTGGTTTCAGTGTCACATTTTTTGATGTGCGGGACAAAGATGACCAGGAGCTGGTACTTTTGGTTTATTCTTCTCTTTGCTGACTATTTAAGTGATAAACTACCTAAACTAAAAGTGGCTCCTTGTATGTTTAGCACTTGAATCAATCAGGCCTTAGCCCTTCCTTGTCTTGACTATGCGTGCTCGACACCTTTCCAGTAAACAGCCAAGCTGCGTGTCTGTTGGGCAGGTGCGACTCAGAGAAAACACATGAGGCGTTCACGGTGCACTTTGTCAAGTTCCTTCCTGGGGTTCACACTCTGACCAGCAGTACAGGGTGGGGGCCCCTGGTGAGCTTCATACAGATGTGCACAGTTGACGGTGTTTGTTTAACAATGTCCCCAGCTTGTCCAAATCTTCCCACATGACATTGCAGTCTTGTTCCTTGAATGCTTTTATTTTTCCTTTAGTGATTAAGAGCCCAGGGCCTGGGGCCAGGCTGTCCGGGGTCACAGTCTAGCTCCTCCATTCAGGGAAGTTACTTTGCCCCTTTAGGCCTCAGGGTTTACAACTTATAAAATGAGACTAACCAAAATAACTTCCTTATAGGATTGTTATGGGGAGTAATGAGTTAACATATGCAAAATGCTTACAGAAATTAGTATTTCTGGATGGACACTAAATATCTAGATTATATTATTTATCATCATCATATATTTTCCACCTTCCCACCATGACCTGGAACACGGCAGCCACCTTCCCACCATGACCTGGGACACAGCAGCCTCCTTCCCACCATGACCTTGAACACGGCAGCCACCTTCACCACCATGACCTTGAACACGGCAGCCACCTTCCCACCATGACCTCAAACATGGCAGCCACCTTCACCACCAAGCTCATGAACACAACTTCTCGACTATTTAATTCTGAATATTTGGGTAGCCTTATTTACAGTTTTCTCTTTAAGGAATTCCATATTTCTTTGACCTGCTACATGGAATAGAAGGGGAGCAGACAATCACTGTATCCAGTAAACAAATAATGAGGGATTTTTGATATAAGGTTTTTAATTGGAGACAAGATCTTACAGAAAAGATCTAAGTCCAGTACAGAGTTGTTGGTTTTTTTTCTGGAGCCATTTGAGAGTAAATTGCTGACCCAATGCTTCGTCACTCACAAATACTAGTGCTTACTACGAGCAAAGACATTTTCCTGCATTGACCGTAATCAGGAATTTAACACTAATACATTACCATCATCCAAGACTTAGACCCAATTCGAATTTCACCACTTGTCTCAGTGATGTTCCTCCCAGCAGAAGGACCCAGCTCAGGTCCACGTGTCGCACTTACAGCAGAAGCACCCAGCTCAGGTCCACGTGTCACACTCAGCTGTCAGGACCTGTTGGGACTTCTTCAGGCTGGAAGAGTTTTTCAGTCTCTCCTTGACTTTCATGATCTTGACATTTTTTTAAGATTACAGGCCAATTTTTTGTAGAACGCTGCTCAGTTTGGGTTTGTCTGATGTTTCCTCATGGCTTAGGTTCAGGTCATACAAGAGTCAGGCTGCGCCCTCCATGGATCTTACCAGTTGGCACATGATGACGAACTTACGCTGTTCATCTTGACCCTTTGATTAAGGTGAAGACTGCCATACTTCTCCACTGTACTCTTTCTGCTGTTGTGATTAACAAATAATTTGTGGGAAGGTACTCTGAAACTATGTAAATATCCCATTCCTAATCAAACTTCCAAAAATGATAAATGAATATATTGTTTAAATATCAGAATGAGCTCAGGGTTTTCCACTTGGTTAAGTGGATTATAATCCATTACTGTGATGTTTTACTTGATAACCAGATAGTGCTAAATGCTGGCAGCGAGGCCCCTTCAAGCTGGCGTGTGTCCCCGTCTTCCCTTGTGCACTGCCTTGTCTGCTGGCACTGCAAGATGTCCCAGGCTCACCTTTGCCATTGTCTGCCCAGCCCTGGAATGAGCCCCTTCTCCGAGGAGTGACCCTTGGTTCTCTTTAGTAGAGGAGGAATACTGTGGAGTCATCCAGGCACTAGGTTGTTCATTTTGATGGGGGTGCCCTGTTCCAAGTCTCTCCCAGCTGACAGAGCTGGGGAACATGAGCATGTGTGTGCAGGTGACTGTAAGTACCCCCCTCACTCTGCGAGGGCTTTGACTCTTGCTGGTTTCTCTCAGTGGATTCCCTCTTCATTTCACTCGGGCCCTGCCAAGCCCCCCTGAATGCTGTCCCCTCTCTTAGTCAAATCAGTTCTCCAGTGAAAGAAGTTGTTATATTCTTATCCTGTGTCCATGCCTCAGCTTACTAGCTCCATCCACTTATACTCATAATGAAATAAAAGGAATAGTTGACAGGAGTCAGAGAATTTTTAATCAAGACTAATCTCTAGCATTTAATTCCTACAGCAAATCATTTTTACCTTTCTGAATCTCAGTTTATTCCCCTATAAGGGAGGATTATTAATGCCTGCTGTATATGGTTGTGTGGATTAGCTGAGATGGTGTATGTTTAGGCCTTGGGTTTATAGTTATTATAAAAATGAAAATCTTGGTTATCAATCCATCAAATCTAGATAAAAAAAATCAGAAGTCATTCCTTGATTTCCAGGAGAGGAAGCTAAGAAATAAGAGATAGACCTAATTTCAACAGTCTTTCTTTTTAAGTCAACACAAGCAAAGAATGTTCTGGTCTCAGAAATCATTTCAAAACTCTACATGTTATAAAAACACAGCTGTAAAATCTACTAGAATTACACAAATGTGGTATCAAAATCAAAGAAGAAAAATATTTTATTACTGGCTATTAGTCATAGGAAACATATTTAGATCTGAATTCAATACTTTGAAGCCATTTGCAACCTGGACCTATTGGTTTTAAGATCATGCAGAAAATTACTCCAAAACTTAGTGGCTTGAAACACCATAGTTTATTACTTCCATGACTCTTTGAAATGAGTGTACTCTTCTTCTGCTTCATGGATGTTTCCCGAGGCACCAGGAGAGCTGGGTACACACGACACTGGCATTTGTAGCTGGCTTTGGCTAGGAGTTCAGCAGGGGCTGCCGTCAAGAGACCCTAGTTGTCCATGAGCTCAAGAAAGTACATTCCAAGATATGAAAATCGAAACTGTCAATGTATTAATGCTTAGCCTCAAAGGATATATATCACCTCTTATACTATGTTTCATTATTCCAATCAAGCCATAGGACCAGTCCAGCTCCAAGTGAGAAGGAAATAGAGTCTACTTTTTGGTGGGAGGAATTGCAAAGAATATGTGGCCACCTTTAATCTACAACAAACCTGTATTAAGAAGGGTATCCAGGCTTTTGAAGGATCACATGAGAGACAGTTAATGAATATGGGAACATGAGCCTGGAGATATGATGAATTAAGAAGACCTTAAGATACTGGTCATATACTCAGAGGGCTATCACAGTGAAGGAAGAATAGACGAGGGTATTGAAAAGAGTTTGAGAGGTTCTTAAAAATGTGATGACAAATTATAAGAATGTATAGTTTTGTGATTCAGTATTGAAACCCACAAGTAGAGGTTGACTGATGGCACACTTATTGTAGAAAGGTTGTTATTACAGATAAGAGGGTGGATCGGACCGTCTTCGCTTCCCCTTTCGATTCTATGATCACGGATTGCAACGGCTTCTTTCACCTGAAGCTTAATTCAAGATGAAAATGCTCAAGACCACAAAAAAAACGCTTTAAAATTGGTGAAGCTTCTCACCTGCTGTTTCTAGGACTCTTATCACAAGTAAAAGGTTCCAGCTCAGTAATGTTGATACACTGATTCGTTTCCCATGTGGAATTCCAATGTGTTAAGGTTTTAGCTATTAAATGAGTAAAGCTATAACAATTTAAGCCAAAAGAGAAGCTATTTTATTTTCATCACCGATTGAAATACATAAAATATTTATTTTCTGAAAATTTAAAATAACTCACAATACCTCACCAATATTTTAAAGAGTGGAACCAACACAGGTCCTGAGATCTTGGGCCTTCAGGATAACAGGCTGGATTAGCCTGTCAGATAACACTCCCTGCTCTAGAAGCCCCATAACTGTACATTTTATTTCTTTCAGGATGGAATAAGAAGTCCAAAACTTGGGAGAAACCATGAGGGTTTGTGAAATTTGGTGTTAGACATGAATCCTTTTTAAAATGGCTCACAAGTGCCATCTTGTGGCCAGTTCAGAGATTGTGCTACAGTTTGCAAAACAAAACAAAGCAAAACAACTTACACTATAGGTTAGTGAATAACATTTGTGCCAGACCCTGTGCTACAGGAAAATAATAAAGTGCAAAGTCAAAAAGGGAGAAGAGCCTTACAGGAGCACTTATTGTTTTCATTTTTGTTTTACATCTCAGGTGACAACCCAGCTAAAAGAAACACTATCTCAAATGTAGCAGAAAGTTTGGGAGCTATTATAGTGGGTTTAGGGATATGTATGTGAGTTTGTGTGTCTCGTAGAGGTGGGGGCAGCATGCATAGAGTGATGGCACAGTAATCAAACTGAGTCATGTATCTGGAAGCTCTGGAAGCCTCTGGCCCTAGGAGGTTTCCACGGCATCCTAAATATTCAGCAGTGCGGAGGGACAACCTCAGGATCTCCCTGTCAAGCCAGAACCTCGATAAACAGGCCTTCTGGTGAGCACAGACTGCATTAGTACTCAGTCCTCCCTGCGCTCCTCAGTGCGTGGGCTTCCAAGATGACATCATCAACAGCAGCAAAAAGCACTTAGAAAGGATAGAGCTGTTTCCTGGTTCTGCATGTAAGTAACTTGAAAGTTACCGTTCTGTCCTAGAAATGAGTAAAAAGCTGAACAGACTGAAAACAACCCTTCTTGGATTCAGAAGACAGGTAAAGACACAGGGCAAACTGCTGCCCCAAGACTGGACGGACAGGCAGGCAAGCAGAGAGTCACAGCTTGACAGGGGCAGCCTGACGAGCGGGAGCTGCCCGGCGAACCAGCGCCGGCTGGGATGCATGGACTGTGACTGACGGACTGTGGGCGGCTCAGTGTGGACAAGCGGAGAGTCAGCGCTCCAGGGGACTAAGTCATGGGAGACTCCCACCGCAGTGTGAGCTCTGCCTGCAGGAGCTTGAAAAGATTCCCATAGTAAATATCAAAGGAAAATCCCTTGGTCTTCCAACAGAGGAAAGGTGAAAAGGAACAACTCTGAAGAGCGCCAGCGCCGGAGCGCTCTGTTTTCCCCAAGGCCCGACGGTAGGAGAAACTAGCTAGCGAGAACCTAACCATTATCGCAGCCTACCTGGTTTGGGGGGGAGAGAAGTAACCAGGCACAGCCCACTCTAGCCACTCTGTACCACCTAAGCAGGGAGAAAAAAACGAGAAATACTTGTGAAGTTCAGAGTCCCAGGGCACACCGCTCACTAATACTGAGATCTGATCATAGGACCACGGAATATTTCCCCTCCCCGCACACCTCACCACCACATTACTAAGGCAGTTCCTCTTACCCGGCACATCATATCCATCTATCCAAAAAAAAACTTAGAAGACATGCCAAAAGGCAAAAAAAAACATAATTTTAAGAGACAGAGCTTGGGGAAAATGGAAGCTCCGATGACCAGGACCCTCACTTGACCCTAAATTACTTGATGCTGTACCTGCCCTGCTGCTGGGCTCCTGCTTCCACTCTTGCAGGCAATTGGCTAGTATTGACTGAGTCACTATATAAAGAGCTCTGCCCAGTGCTTGGGTGGAGGCAGAGACAGAGGTGGGTTATGGACCTGCAGACTACTGGATGCAGATGTGATTCTAGTGTTGACCTATCACTGGGAGAACAAAGTTGGGTAATAAACCCTTTTACCCCGAGAATGTTCCATTGTCATTTCTTGGTCTCACTGAATCCATAGTGAACTTTCCCAGAGCTGAAACCCTCAGGCAAGACACAGACTAAGCATCAAAACAAGACATGGCAGGGATGTTGGAGTTATCAGACCACAAATTTAAAATGAATATGATTAATATGCTCAGGGTGTGTGGATAAAGTGAAGCTTCCTATGGTCAGGATTCTCACCAGGCCCTGGTCGGCTAGCTCACTACACACATGTGGGCAATGCGCCGTTATTGACTCTGTATAAAGAGCCCTGCCCAGTGCTCTGGGCGACATGGTGGCACAGCTGCAAGGCTGCAGGAGAGCAGAGACGAGACTGGAGTGGTGGCAGCGCCGAGGACAGAGACTGAGACGGCTGCGGGGCAGAGACGCCCAGAGGCAGAGACCGGCTTGCTGGGTGCAGACTCGCTCTGAGTGGATGGGATTCTAGTGACTGACCTGCCACTGTGGGAATAAAGTTGGGTATAAACCCTTTCACCCCAAGAACGTTCCATTGTTATTCTTTGGTCCCCCTGAATCCACAGTGAACTTGCCTGAGGCATGGTAGTTGTTCCCAGTTTGTGCCACCATTCAGAGCTGTCTTATCATAAAGAAAAGACCACAAAAGAGAAATCCTTGATTCGCTAAAGGACAATTTTTCAGAGAACAATAAGAGATCTGCTGCAGACATTACTGTTAACAGCTAAGAGGGAGGGGTGCTTGGAATGAAGTTGCTACAAAAGAGAAAAGGAAAAATCATGTTTTTGGGTTTTCCCCACAGAAAATTACATTTGAGGAAACAATGATAATCAACTGCATAGTTGAGCTTAGGCACAATTCAGGCACTTAAGTTATGATCTAGACAAATATTTCTGAAAATCTGTCATTCAAAGTTGCAGAGAAAGAACTAAATCCTGAAGAACTAGGACTCTGACACAGAGCACAGTCACGGCCCTCAACAACCGTGAGTGCTGGATGGGGGTCAGTGTGCGTGGCCACAGGGGCAGGAAGGTGAGGATCATGGGCAAAGTGTAAGGTCGTCACTGAGAGTGGACCCTGAGGCCAGGCCTGCAGAGCGGGCGGGACCTGGTGACGTCCTGTGGGTGAGGTGTGTGGTGCCGCAGGGAGGGGACGGGGGCGGGAAGAATTCCAGCCACGTATCTCAGCAAACTTTCATGGAAATACTGTCAAAAACGCTAAATTAGAGTAGGATCCTGTGGGACCCAACATTCGGTCATATTTGTACCATAAACACCCCAACAACTAGGATAGTGGTGTTTTGGTGATCAGAACACTAGCAGGGCTGGTGTGAGCGTGAAGCTAGTAAGACCCTCATCTCAGGTGCAAAATATAAGGGGGCACAAAAAACAGCATCAAGATAAACACCTTGACGCACTATTTTTTTAAATCTAAATTAATTCCCAAACATCCATGATGAAAAAAACACAAAGTATAAAGACAGGAGCCAACTCTGATCTTGAATGACTTGACCTCACTTGCTTCGCCCAAGCTCTGGTCCCAAACAGTAGGTGTTTCAGCATCAAAGGAAGAGAAAAGTAAGCTCGTCAAGCTCTACACGGTAAATAGAAACAAAGACTAATGCGTTTTTAAAAATATTTTTCAATAAGGATTGAAAACTAAAAACATTAAATGAGATAACCAGCACTGAGAGGCCACATGTCTTTCGATGAATTTTAGGAAACAATTTTTATGGTGACAAATATATGCTTAATTAAGTATCTTTGCAAAAGACTCATCCATTAAAGCCAGTGATGTGAACCATGACACTGCTCTGTGGCAAGCACCGTGCAGGGGGTGAGAGGCTCTGCCTCCCGTGGCGGCTTCTGTGATGTAGAGGGAGAGAGATAATGGAAGTGCACGGAGGGCATCTTACAATCGCTTATCAGTGAGCGCCTCAGTTGGAGCTACTGATATAGAACAGTAGTTCTCCACGTGTGGTGCCCAGACCAACATCAAGGGCCTCTCCTGGGGGCTTGTCAACAAATTCTCTGGCTCTCTTTTCAACTTACTGAACCAGAAACTCTGGGCCTGGAGCCTAGAAATGTGTGGTTTATAAGCCCCACAAGTGATTCTGATGCGCGCCGAAGTCAGACTTTTGATACAGAAGAAAGAACAATGAAGCTCTTAAGATCAAATAGACCACTTTTCTGAGCCAATTCTTGTTAACAGGATGGTTTGGGGCCAGACACTTCATTTTAGTTGCTTTCTATTCTTTAAAACTGGAAAAAGAAGCTGCCTCACGGTGTTGGTGAGGTATAGGTAAGCCATGCATATTTGAAAGCATTTTATACATAAAAAGCTTTAAGGAAATGTAAAGGATTATGATTCTGCTGTGTAGGCCGAACTTTGGGACAGATGAAAGGAAGCTGCTTCTCCCCAGCCCCTGGTTATCAGAAAACCATGATGTTTACCAGGAGACCCCAATCCAATAGCTTTAATGGAATTCCAGGGACCAAGCCCCGAGCTCTGGAACATACAAGTGGCCTGAGGACAATGGTGTGATCTGTTGTACATGCAGACACACACACACACACACACACACACTCACTAGCTTGCTGACCCAGGTCTGAACTTGTGTTTTAGGAACCAAAAAGTGCTAATACAAGAAAATGAAGTAGTGGGTGGTAGAAGCTAAAAACAAGACAGTTTTGAGTCAAATTCAAAGCAAGGTGAAATTACGAGGAAACAGAAACTTCAAGATTAAAGATACAGTAAAGTTGCAGTCCAGAGGGAGAGAACACAACAGAGAAAAAGTAGAATTGCCTTAAAAGATGGCAACCTTGTGGCCATGGAGAGAGCAGATGGAGGGGGTGACTCCGAAAGCAACCTCGGGTTCTGAAGGCTTTCTAGCACAGGTAAGAATCCCTCCTGACGAATGGCGTTTTCCCTAGAGTGGGTCTCTGTTCCTTTAAGGTCAAAATCTTCAATTCCACACATTTTCATTATTATCATGTTTGGATTGCAGAAGAGAAGACCCATCCTGGCGAGAGGGAGGGAGAGTGGGCCACTGCCCTTGGTCCTGCGATTTGCTATCGTAAGGGAAACAGAGCAGGGTTTTTCCAAGTATCTTCAGAAGCTGGAGCCGGAACAAGCAGGGAGAAGGAATATGACTTCAAATAGGGAGAAGGTACAGGGTCCAAGAGAACTTAAAACAGGAAGGCTTTTCTAGCAACAAAATTTCCTTTCTAAATTTCTTTTCTTTTACCAAATTTTTTATCATGAGTATGTTTTATAGCTTAAAATGTTTGAAAACCTGTTTTCTAAACGTTTTTTAAGTGTTGGTTCCTTCCTGAGAAAATCTTTAGAAAAAAGGTACTTCCTCTGGCAAACATTGTATTAGCAGTCAGTGTTTGCGGAAAGTCTTTATGTAAAGTTCAGCAGCTGGCTTATAGTATTTTAACATTTTTAATTGGCCCCAGTCTCTATCCTGAACTGGGCAGACAAGGTGGCGTTTGATGAAAGGGTTTCTTTAAGTGGTCAGATTCTGACCTAAGACTCAACAATCTGGTTTTTTTTTTTCAGCATTAAATTCTTTAATTGTAAAACGAGAAGAACAATCATATTAACACATCAAAAAATTAAAAGGACTTTAGACAATCACATTTTAAGGTAAATGGTAAAATTATAAGGCAGAAAGACATTATTAAACACAAATATTAATTTTAATGAGATCCACTCTGTTCCTTAGAGATTTCCTCCTTAACCCTTTCCTAATAAATGAAAAGAACAACTTACTCAGAAGTTTAACCTGTTTCCCAGAGACACACACAAATATTTCATCTGGACCAGTTTCTTGAATTGAGCATGTAAGAGTGGACAATGCTCTCTAGTGTGTTTAAGAATGTGGTTGTGAACTCACTCAGATCTGCTTTTGAATGCCCTTTCTAACTGGGTGGCCTCGTGTGTGACCAACAAGATCCTTACCCTCAGTAACCTTGGCTTCCGTGTCTGTTAAATGGGGATAACGATAGTCCCCAACGTGCTTGAGGCGCCAGATGAGTTCTGTGGTGTTTGTCACAGTGCTTGGCATGAAATAAGTACTTTTTATTTATCATAAATTTGTATTGCTACTGGTGCTTTTATTATTAATTATTTTTGTTTTGTCATTATTTATTGACTGAATAAGAGTTACTTTTGTCTCCTAAAGAATTTACCAATAATGTGGGCTGCCTCGTCAGCCCTTCTGCCTAATAACCACATACTCACAGAGGTAGACATTTTCCCAAACTCGGCATATATGGTGATTTAACTTTGATAAAATCTGAATCAAGCAATTTATTAGTTTCAGAAACCACCAGTGCTGGAGGATCATATTCCCCTCCACACGGATAAAGCCCAGATTTAGGGAAGAAGAAAAATGAGATTGGAGTTTGAACACACATTAAATTGAAAGGAAGCTTAAAACCTTTCCAATTTTGCATTTCTAGGAACATCCCTGTCTTCCACGTTGCCACCGACTCAGGGGCAGGATCATGTTGCGCAATCCTTAAGGCCTTGATCCAGTGGCCCGTCCACACCCCTTCAAGTTTTTCTGTGCTACGGACACCCTCCCTCCCAGATACATCTGGGCAGCCCATTACATATTTGGAAACTTTTGACTGTTGACGAGTACTTTAAATATCTGACTAATACCTATCTTCTTTCACTCACTGGTCCTTTGACCCTCTGGGGACACCAAAAGGAAATGTTCTCCCATTTTACTCAATTTCAGGTATCTTATACTCCCGTCATGTCATTCTTGAATGTTTTTAATTATTTACTTATTCAATTCATTCAGAAACAACATTTACTTAACACTCTATCAGGAGCTGTGCTTGGCACTAGGGAATAAAACCAGAGGAAATGGCACGGTCCTTCCCCCCTGAGGCTTACATTGCCTGGGTCTTCTTTTTTCCAGGTCAAAATTTCCTGTAATAGCTTTTTTTTTCCCAGTTCAGTAGCAAACAATCTGATTAAAAAATGGGCAGAGGATCTAAAAAGATGTTTTTCCAAAAAAGACATAAAAACAACCAGTAAGTCCATGAAAAGGTGCTCAACTGCTGCGCCTCTTAGCCTTTCTGCCTGGAGATCTCCCTCCGCTAGGGGCCTTAAGCAAGTGCAGGGAGTTTATCCTCCTGGAGGGAACCCTTAAGCAGTGGAAGTCAGAGTTCTGTAGATAAATTCTAATCATCTCCTCAGAGAACCTCCAGTGGGGCTTGAGCCCCACCCCCTGCCTACAATGGTATCCAGGCCAGTAATGCGTCCCTGTTTCTCCTTTTCTGCCTTATTATTCTAGGTCCTTGCCTCCTACTTCCTACCCAGTAAATTACTTGTCTTAGGCTGAGCATTGAGGGGTGGGGAGCCATTGATTCAAAGTAACACAATTTATTTCATTCCTCACCCCATTTTCTAGCATAATTTATGTTAAAATTTGATTAAAATCCACATAGAATTTGAACACTGGAAGAAAGGGGCGTTTGGGCAACCTCAGAGAAGAGGCCCCCTAAGGGTTTAGGGTCTGGGGTCTTCTAGGGCTTTTTAGGTAGGGGTCAGCACAAAGCATGCTGCCCACAGGTGGTTCATGCAGGATTGCTTTGGAGTTTTGTCTGAAGAACAGGGTTATTCAGTGCCTGTGTTGGTCTAGGCTTCAGCATTCTTTTTCCACACAGGTTTATTTACATTGCCGAGATGTGTCTCCTGCCCTGGTTAGAAAGTTACTTGATTAGGGGCTGAAGGAAGAAGAAAAAACGGCATATAGGTCAAGTTAAAGAATAAGCTGGGCCTTTCAGCAGCTAAAGTACATCTCACCCTGGTATGACCTAATTGACACAACGAAGACATGGCTGCGCTCGGCACTTTTCTTTATCTGGGGACTATCCAGACTTCAGCTGCTCCCAGCGTCAGCTGATTAACTCATTAGCTCTAAGCCTTTTCTGGCTCTCAACTTTTATCTGGTTAACTCTTGAGTCCCTTCTAAGCAGGCTTTACTGGCCTTGTTCCCCCCCCACCCGCTCGTGTCTGTCTTTCTGCCTAACAAGGACCCTGCGGTTGGTTACCATTGTAAAGGTCACAGTATTATTCAGTCAAGAGAGCTTATTCAGAGCCTACTACCATGTGGTCAAAGCGCTAAAGTAACACATAGAAAGGTTTTTAAACCCATGTTTGGGAAGTAGGGGGTTGATGAAAGGTGGTTTCCCGGAACTGGAATCTAAACTGAGGTGCAGTGGCACCCAAACAAGGAAAAAAATCACAAAGGATTGGTTATGCCATGTGAAGGAATCTGCATTTTATCATAACTGCATAAAAGAGTCCATGAAAAAATTTTAATTAAGGGAGTTACATGATCATTCTGCTTCCAAGTGAAGAACAGATTAAAGAATTAAAAAACTGACAGGAGAGAAAAGGCTGATTGTAGGGCTGAGGCAGGGAAAATGCAAGATGAGTCTCAAGCATTTTGTACTGCCTGAAACTACGGAATGAATCGAAAAGCAAAAGAATCAGAGCCATCGGACTGCAGGGGCCGAGCTGAAAGCTCTCCCAGCAGCAAAAGCTGGGACAGTCCGACCAACAGAGTAAGTAGCCCAATATTGGATTGCAACCAAAATATAAAAGAAATATCCATGAGAATTTGTACTTATTTATATCAGTATTATACTGATATGAATTAATTAATGGATACATGAATAAATAAATAAGGGAGAAGAGACATATCTTCCCTATAGAGAAATTAAAAATAATTCGTATAGATTCTGCACCCTCAAAAAGATGGAGCTTAACTCCCAGTGGGCCACGTTTCCTGACTTTGTTCATGTGAATAAAAGAGAAGGGGTTAAAAGTTAACTTTGAGGCTGAGTAAGCTGGCAAGTACTACCGAGACCAGGAGACCAAGTTTACCATCAGGGGCTAGTCCGATTAATAGCAGGTACCCGTGATTCATGGTCAGACGAGTAAGTATTTCATCTCTGTGATGCTTTTTCCCCCAAATCCACAACTCCAGTCTAACCATGAAAAAGATATCAACCCCAAACTGAGGAACATTCTAAAAATACCTGGCGAGTGCTCCACAAAACTTGTCCAGGAATAAATAAGAAATAACTGAGAAACTGTCACAGACCAGAGGAGACTAAGGAAACCTAAGTACTAAACATAATGTAGTATCCTGGATGAGATCCTGGAATAGAAAAAGGACATTAGTGGGAAAAGTAGCGAAATCTTAATAAATTCTGAAGTTTAGTGACTATACATGTTTTAGTGTTAGTTCCTTAGTTTTGACAAATGTAATACAAAATGTTAACAATAGGGAAAACTGTGTGAGGGGTACACATGGACTCTCTGTACCATCTTTTCAACATATATCTAAAACTACCCTAAATATCTAAATTTAGGATAGTTTTAAAACTAAAGCTATCCTAAAATAATAAGTGTGCTTTTAAGAAAAGCAAGATGTAGGGAGAACAGTTAGGAAACACTTTCAACAAGTTGATGATGGTCTGAATTGGGCAAGTCTCAGAAGAGGCACTGTGTCGGAAAAGAACAGAGTTGAGGCGTGGAAAGTAGGTTCAAGACGACTTGGTGACATAGTTAGAGGACAAAGGGAACTGGCGAGAGACAGAGGACAGAGACAGTATTGTCGGTGAGCCGGCAAACCAAGCCACAGACCTGGGTCCCCTGTCTCTGGGACCATCTGTGCACAGCACACAGCCCGCGCGAGAGCCCACGTGAAAGGATAATAGCGGGAAATCCAAGCATGAGGCACAGCGATGGGACAGGAATGCACAGATGCAGGTGGGTAAGAGATGAACTAGGAAAAAAAATTGGTGGTTGACTAGATAAGGACCATGAAAAACAGGACTAAAGTTGCCCTTTAGCCTAAAGTGTGAAATGATGATGCTGGCAAGAGAACAGAAGTTTGGAAAGGGAGGACGGACCGGACCATGATTAGGTTTGCTTTATAAACTATGTTTGGAATGACATCAGGGTGTCCGGGGAAACGCTCTGTGGGAGGGCGAAGGCAAGTGGAGTCTGGAGACACATATCCGGTATCTAAAGATGTGAGAAAGACCCAGAAAATTTCATTTGAATGGGCAAGAATGAACTCATTCATAAAATGTGAGAGGTTAGTTTAACAATAGTAGGACCAGAAGCCAGCATCTCCAACTGTTTTCATTTCCTTCACATTTCTCTCCCTCGCGCTGTGCTTGTCCCGAACTCACCTGCTATTTCCTTACTTGGAATGTGGTTGCTGTATATTGATCTTTCGCCCCCAGATAAATGCTTCTAACTGTTAGTTATACAATTTTGGTTTCTATATGTCACATTTTCCTGTCTTCAAGTGAACATTTACATTTCTCAGCTGGAATGCTTCCTTTTCTCCTGCCGGAGCAGTGAGCCCATCCTTGCTGGAGAAGAACCAGTGCGAGCCTGGGGGAAGAGCGACATGGTTGGGAAGTGGGGCTCAGGGCTCCACCGACAAAGAAACAGGGGTGGGAGGTGTTCACAAAATATATACCACCAGGATTCCCAATGCTGGAGGAAATTCCCTCGATTTCCACAGTGCTTTTTGATCTCTCTTAGAAGTCCTTTATTCAAAACTATGATTGTCTTGAGCTGTTTCCACCCAAAGAGTAAATACTCATGAGGTGCCTTTTATGTGTTGAATACGGAAAGGATCTATAGAGGGGTTATGACATTATTTTCTTGCCATGCTGGTAAATGATTATCAGGATTATGAACTAAGAACTTTCAGCCTGCAGGAAGGAGTATTTAGAATGGGCCTGATAACTTTCTCCATAAATCTATATTTGAAGTACGTTATTTCCCACCTTAAAACCCTTTTTACCCCATGCCAACTTTCAGGAAAGCTCCGATTTCCCACTCTCTGTAGAGTAAAACTTCTTGAAATAAATGTTGTTCCCTTTATGCCCATTTTTTCACATTCTGTTCACTTTCTTACTTCGAAAGGAATTAATGTATCTCTTCTACCAATGCTTAACATATAAGTCTAGATAACTATTTGTTGAATGAAAAGTTGCATCTGTTATAAAATTTCCATGTGCTAAGAAAGTGGTGAGGTTGAGGCACTTTCTCATCTAATTCACCCCAGATGAAGTGATATGCTGAGTGTCAGCAGGACAGACATGAGGAAAGAAACTTGGCATCATCACATGAAGGGAAAAAAAAAGATGTAGGCATATTTTGTGTGGTCAAGTAGAAGTATAACTTTGACTTGGAATATAATTAACGAGATTTTAGACATCATTATTAGAGTTCTGTGCATAGAGTGAGAGCTGGTGTAGTGTCCTGTAGGCCGCTGCAGTGGTCAGACCATCACAGAGCAGCGTTCTAGGTAGTTCCCTTTAAAAATACAAAGCCAAAGTGCAGCCATTCTAAGGAAGACAAACTTGAAGCAATATCGCCTGAGAAGTAGTTGAGGGACTGGGTCATGTCACAGAAGAGAAGGTTTAAAGTGGACTATAGTCAGCATTAACAAATTTGAAAAAGGATCATGGAGATAATAAAGCAGAGTTGCTCTGAGGTCAAGGATTAGGAAAAATGGATGGAAATTCCAGAGGACAGGCTTTAGGTCCGTGTAAAGAACTGCTGATCTGCACCTGTCACCTGAAGCACTTAAGCTGTGGCTGGATGTCCGCTAGTCAGCAGACGCAGGTGACGTATCAGGGTGAGAGTTGGAACAGCCAATTCTGATCCTTCCCGAGCCTATGAGGAACATAGTCATTCTAAAGAACAACTGCAAATCCTGGAAAGGCAAGTTGAGGCACCAGGTGACATTTATTTTGCCTTAAAACTGTGTTGTTAATAAAATAGCATTTGCACCTCCCTAAGGCTATAACTGCGGGACTTCAGTGATGATGGTGTCAGAACGACCAATCGACTGGAAACATGGGGAGTGCCTGATCCCCATCCCTCCCTGACCTCCACGTGCAGGTGCCCACCTCCACCCTTTAACATGCCCTGACCATCGAAAAGCAAACCCAACAAAGAGAAGAATATTTCCCTGCCAGTTAGATTCTTAGTGGTACCAACTACACATATAAAGGCCATTTCAATGGGACCAAAATGGTCTGGTAAAGAGATCAGCGTGGGTTTTCCACAACCACAGGAAGGGCCTCTACAGAGTCAAGAAACACTAGCCAACAGGAAAAGCAAGACATCGTAAAGGGGAAGGCTGCATCTACTGTGCACAGCGGTGAACAACAGTAGTGCATCTGCGAGGGTGAAGGACTATTATGGAGAGAGAAAAACACATATATGAAGAGTCCAGGGGGGCATCCGAGCAAGGGTGGACAAAAGCGAATAGGATACTGAAACTTATCAACTCATTTCTGCCCAGAGTGACATTGTCTTGTGAAGAGGAAAATGCTAATTCCAATAACTGAAAACAGGTAGACTATCCATGTTGAAAAAAGATTGAATCTTAACCTATTTACCTCATACACAAAAATTAATTACAATGGATTGTAGAGCTAGAATTATTTAGAAAATCTTCGTGATCTTTATGGCAGGCAAAGTTTTCTTAAACAGGATACAAGAAAACGCTGACAATAAAAGGAAAAATTGCTAAATTGGACTGAATTAAGCTATAAACATTTGTCCATCAGAAGTTGTCATTAAGAGGGTGAGAATGGATGGCACTTAGTAGTAGAACATGATTGTAATACATTTATCTAAGGAAGCGATGGCAGAGTAAAGGGACGTTGTGAAACCTCCGTCAGGTTATCAGCAGCAGTATTAAAACAGGTATCCAGCCTGAGGCTCAAGCCAGTGCTCTGACCAGGCCATTCAGCTCCAAAACCATGCCGTTCAGCTCCAATGCTCAAGTAACTCTAAGTAAAAAGTGGTGTGACGTAAAGACCATTAAGGAGAACAAGCAATAGATTTGAAGTCAAATATGGGCTATGCATCTTATGAGATATTCACACAAATGAACATATATATATAAAATGTACATCTGTGTGTATATATATATATGTATACATGTAAATACATTTATGTTTTATATGTATATCTGTATATAAATGTACATGTTCATCTGTATAGGTATGTGTGTGTGGGTGTGTATATATAAGATCATGTATATATGTCAGTATTTGATCTCTAACCACGAACACGACAACTGAAATCTCTGTCCCTCAGTTTCCATACTTGTAAATTGGGAATAATAATGCTGTAGGGATTAAAAATGATGGAAATAAAGGACCAGTGTCTGGCATAGAACCTTCTGAAAACTTTCAGCAGTAGTGCTTATAATTATAGCAATGACGACAATGATGATACTGTAACTAATAGAATTATCAAGTGATACTTTATGACTGCCATGCAAGACAGAAAGAGGTGGCAAGTCATACTAACTGATTCCAGCACCAGAGGTATTTTAGCCAACTTTAAATACTGGGTACAATCCACACCACCGGAGCCTGTTTGGAGAATAAGCACAAAGAGGAGAAGAAGGGGTGATTTAAGGACAGTCATGAAGTTCCGTGAATAACTGAAGAGTTAAGGCGCAGCTAAGTCAGAGAGGTCTTTTTCTGTCAGGCTAAATACATTAGACTCTGTACCTCTAGTTTGCGTCGTTTTTCTTACTAGTCAAACCTTGGGCACAGAATGTGAAAATCAACAGGTGTCCAACCAGAATCCCCATCCCAGCCAAGTATTATTATCAGGATCCATTAGAATAGTCCTCCTAAGTTTGTCATCATTCTTTATTCAGGTGAGTAATTAATCCTTGAAACAGAGGGGAATAGGTCCTAATGTGTTTATTTGAGATCCTGGTGACATCCACACTTAGGCCAGAAAAGTAAAGAAGGAAGGACAGATTTGCACAAGCCCTGTCCATGTAAACACATTAAGTATGATTAATAGTCCAGCGCAGCAGCAAAGTTGTTTCAGCCAATGCCTATCCCATCCCCTAGGGCGAATAACATTTATTCTGTCAAGACATTGTTCGTATGGAGCCTGAGTGCATGATCCACGACTCCAGTCCATGGAAGGAAAAGGGATGTCACCACCAGGTAGCATTTGTCATTCCAGGGGGAATGGAGAACAATATTTTTGCACAATCTTTATTTATTCTTCTATGTTTATTCTCATGCCAAACAAATATATTATGACACACATTTTTGTAGTTAAGGAAAATGATTTACCCAAAGCCCTATCACAGTTGAAATGGCAGATTTGTAATGAAACGGCAGGTCTGTCTCTACATGACCTCTTCAACTTGCTGCCTCTAAAGAACAATTTCCCATTACCGTTTTAGGGCCAGTTTCTAACGAGAATTTTATCTGGTTCTATAGCAATTAAGAAAACAAGATTACAGTGGCAGTTGGAACTTCCTTACTTGGAACAAAAGACTACTATTTGAATTATGATTTGAGATAAAAAGATAAGACTTCACTTATTCAATCAATAGCTATCAATGTTTAACCTAAACTCCGAAACGGCAGAAATCATATCCATTCCCTGGCACTCAGGCCGGAGCTTTTAAATAGTAAGGACTCAATGACTACGTCAATTATAGCAGTGGTTGAAAAATAAAAGACTGAATGAACCAATGAATGATTACTCCATAGCAGCCCTGGAGACATAAAAATGAGAAAGGCTGATGGACAGTGACTGCAACTGGGGGGGGGACTTGATAATATGAGTGAATGTGGAAACCCGAAAGTTGCTCATGTGAAACCTTCATAAGATTGTGTATCAGTGATCCTTAATTAAAAAAAAAATACTGTTAAAAAAATGAGCAAGGCATAAATCTGAGTCTTCAAGAAAATCAGTACATACATTTATTAGTTAATTCATGTCAGCAAATATTTACTTAGAACCTGGTGCTTTCCGGGCGCTTTGCTAAGCACCACAGTAGACAAAACAACTGTACTTGTTGCCTAAAGGTGAAAAGATATTACATAATAACCATATGAACAGCTATAGAATAAAATGTGAGTGCTGTGCAGGGGATCATGAAATAATAGAATAGCAAGGCCTAATTAGGATGTAGAAGAGAATGAGGAAAAACTGCAAAAAGCAGCTCCGTGAGAAAATTACATTTAGCCTGAATCTTGAGGGTTTTTAAGGGGGAAACAGAGAAATGATCAATCTGACCTGACAGGTGGAACGGGGAGGAAAAGAAGATAAAGCAAGAGAGGTAGAAAGGAGACAAATCATGCAGGGCCCGAACCCTTCCTGAGGATTTTGGACAGTGGAAAATTGGAGAATGACATGCTCACACCCACAGCCCGTAAAGGTCACTGGGAGACTGGACAATGACGTGGTCACACCAGTGTTCCGTACAGATCCCTGGAGTGTTCTGTGGAGAGTAGCTCTGAGGAGGGAATAGCCGTGGGTGTTCTTGGGAAATTTTCAGAAAGCCGCAGAAAAAGTAATGGCGTCATCATAGATACGATAGTGTACGGTGATGCGAAGGGTACAGAACTGAGGTCATTTTGGGCACAGATTCGAGAACAGAACTTGAACAGTTAAAGTGACCTTTGAGGACAAATGTCATATCGTGTCATAACTCTCCAATCTTTCCCTTTGGTTAAAAACCAAAGTCCTTACGGTGGCCTGCACAGCTTTTCATTGTCTGGCTCCACTGTGCCCTTTACCTCACTACCTATGTTTCTCCCTATCAATCTGCCCCAGACAGACTGTCATCCTGGGTGTTTTTCAAACACATTAAGCAAGTTTCTCCCTCATAACCTTGTTCTTGCTCTTCTCTCTGTCTGGAGAAGATGCTCTTAGGTATTTGCAAGGTTCAGTTGCTTCATCTCCCTGTTGGAATGTCACTTCATCAGCAAGCTCTTCTCTGACGAATCTGTAATGACTGTCTCGCACATCCTTCGGCACACCCATCCTTTCTAGCCTTCCTTTCCATAATACCATCATAATCCGACATTCTTTTTAATTATTTGATGACTTTTATATTGCTTGTCTTCCCCAACTAAAATGCAGTGGAAGCCCCCTGAGGTCAGGGACTGTCATCTCTAGGCCCTGATCTATCCCTGAGATGAGCCCAGGTGTGGACAACCGTCAAGCCTTGGGAGGGTCAAAAGTTTGTCCTATTTGGAAGCTAACAAGTCAGCCTGCCACGATTAAAGGGATGCTGGCAGGACACAGACTCCTGAGTCGGACACATGGGAATTAACGACTCAGTGGCAATAGGCACAGCGTCAGCTTTTGTTCTGGTTTCCCAAGCCCCACTCTCCGCAGGATGACATGAAGAGGACCAACCGACACCGACACGGAAAGTGCAGTCACAAGAGAAGGACACCAAGGCTTTTAAAAACCCCTAGACTTTTGAAAAGTGCGCTATGCTCACCTACGCTTTGCCCTGGAGAGAGATATTATCTTTAATATCCTAACAAGCAAACAAAGCTGCCCTTTGCTCCACTTTCAAGGCCATTTGTCACACGATCCTGTTTGAAAAGATCTTCTGAAACCCAGGCAGGCAGCGCCTCTACTCGCAAGACATGCAGAGCATGAGAGAGAACAGAGACTCGTCTCCCAACAACACACTGTAGACACGACACACAGTTCTGAAGGAAGGATCAACACTTTGAGTCAGTCACGACTACTGTTTCAGTTCCCAGATGAGTAGACGGGGGCACAGCACAAGTGAACTGCCTGTTCAGGAGCTTGGAGCCAGGACGTGTCTCTGGTGAGCACGCTCTAGCCTGGAGCACGCGCACACCTGAGGGAACTGGGGCCTATCTATCTCTAACCTGTTCCTCCATCAGTTACCTTAAGCTCTGTGAATGGATGACAGAAAAAGAGAGAAAAAATAAAAAAGGGAAACACTGAAGAAAAGAAAGAAAGAACAGAGAGGGTTTTGGATATCCACACCGGGTCATATCTCTACAAGTACAGAGCCCAAGAGGCCTTTGGGTTCACCTTACAGACGAGGAAACTGGAGTTGCGGAAGGTCCTCCACCTGATCACAGGGCCCTCAGGGAAAGAGTCAGCTGACCCGCCACCAGAGCCCTAGTCCTGGGTGGGCCGCAGCCTTGGTGTGCCTTTCATCCTTCCTACACAGGGGACACGCCCCAAACCTGCGGGCCAAGGCACACTGCCAAGTCAATCAGTAACCAAGGATGTCGGTGACGCGGGGCAGCAGGTGGGGCCCGCACGGCCGTCCTCCCAGTCCTCCCAGTCCTCCCAGTCCTGACGTTCTGACGAGAAGTGGTAGGTTCAGTGCCATTTTCAACTCGTCTCTGGACACAGAACTTCAGCCATGAAAGCAGCAAGCATCTTTCTTCTCAGCGCCCTGGTCCTGTTGAGTCTGTCTGGTAGGTATCGTTGCGTATTTTTCTGACTTGAGTAATACCTTTTTGACTTGTTGCTTCACTGGACACATTACCTTCTAAACTTATACAGACTGATCTTCTGATCCCAATGGGATGAAAGAAGATTCATGGATGAGAATCATAGAAAGAGGGATTTTAACGTAACACAAAGAAAACGACTTTACTAGTGAAAACAGTTCTGACATGGAATGGCGGCCCCCTTGTGATAAGGCTGACCCCTTACCAGGGGTAAGGAGAAGAAAAGAAGGGGTTGTTTCCACCTTAAGGACTCCTCCCACTCTGTGAAGTTTAAAGCCAATTTAAAAATGTAAAGGTCTCATGAAACTGCATAAAATAGATAACAATGCTTTCTAGTTATTCAGCATAAAAGGCAGAGTCAGACTGATTTAAAAATTTATCTTTGACCTGCAGAATGTTTCCAGGGAAAGCATTCTTGATTAGACGGTGTGCATATATTCCCAACCTATGTTTTGAAAATGTTGACAGACAATTCTGAACCTACAGGATTGGAATCAGCTTCTTCTTTGTTGTTGGAAACAGTTATCATTTTCAATTTCTTATCAGATATAACAAAGAAATCTACTGGGTCGAGACAAATGGGCACTTTGCAAGGAAGAGGAAGAATACTGTTTGTTGTAATTGCCAAATATTCATGGAAGCAGTGATCCCTTTTCCTCCTCCCCATGCATGCTAATTAATACAAATAGTTGCCAGTGGAGACCACTTGCTCATCAATCCTCAGACTCAACTAGATTCTGAAATCCAGTGGGACCCCAACCACATCAGGTTCTGACTACTCCAGGGCCTTCTGCAAGTCACAGGTGGCCCCCTGCTATTCACCACATTTAGCTGGGAGGAATGATCTCCTTGCCCAGATCAGCTCAGAGACCGCTAATACTGAAATGAAACCTCACCACCATTTCTTCCTTTGGATTACTTCCCCTTCCCTTCACTGAGCTCAACCACAATTACCATCCCCTACATGATGTTAGCAAGACCGCTATTTCCTGGGCAACGCAGCATGGCCATTTTAAGTGTCTATCTGCAGATTCAAGAAATGTGAATTGAACTAATAGTCGCTGTAATGCAATGGAGGGAAAGAGCTCTTTGAGAACCTATGGTGAGTTGTCAAACGAGCTCCGTTGTTCAGCATTACTTACAAAAGGGAGCTTAAATGTAATTGCCAAAGTTAGTTTTAAATCACAAGACCTGGTTCCTGCTAGGGTAACTGTTTAACTATATAACTAGGGTAGCTAGTTATATAAACTCTCTATATCTTTGTTTACAAACTGAGACATAAATACTTACACTTCCTACATTATTAATTATGAGATCAAAGGTCCTGTAACAGGCTATGGGAACCTCAGTGTGCATTCAGAAGATATTTGCTCAGTGCCTGATATATCTCAAGCAGTAAGTATATCATTTAAATGGGCCCACTTTTCTGAAATACCAAATTGAGATACTGTGGCCATAATCAATTTTGGCTTAATTTCTTTTAAGGTTTCAACAGGCAGGGAAAATGAATGGACACCAATGAGAAGTCCCTGAGAGAAGATGGAAATGAGAAGGGGTGGGGATTGGAAGACGCCAGCAGAGAAGTCACTGTCTCACATGGAAGCGGACAATTCTGAATAAGAACAGATCCAGTTTCTCCTCCTTAAGACCCACCCTCACATGTTTGATTTATGTTTTCTAGGTAACACTGGAGCTGACCTCCTGGGGAGAGAGGTAAAGGCGATTGTAATTTCTTCTCTCTCAGACTAGAACTGTCTGTTGCAACCAAAACTCAGTCTAGATACCACCTTTCAGTTTTGCTTGAAGTCAAGACAAAAAGTATGAAAGTTAGTGAGATTTAACCTGTTAAATGTGACTAGTATTAGTAGTTCTCCCACATGGGCTTATGTTGAAGGACAAATCTACTGATATACAGGTAATTTCTATATAGTCATATAATACTTGATGTGAAGGGAATATACATATACACACACCCATCACACACACAGGCTATCTGCAAGTGCAAGGCAGGCTTTGGGGTAGAAGCCTTCTTAACTTCACACCAAGTAGTCCTTCCTCCTTATAGCCAGTTTAGCCACGTTGGCTTAAAGTTCTCTGATCTCCAAGGTGGAGTTCCGACTTAAAATGAGTAAAAGAGACAATAAACTGAGTTCTTCCTCCAGAAAAATAATATATATATGATTTTTATATGTATATTAATATATATACACCTAATTTAAAAAACTATATATATATATATATATATAATTCTCCATTTTTTCCTGTGTTTATAAAGCAAATTTCAATAAACTTGAAGATGGGAGGAAGAAGTATACCCCCTCTTTCTATCACATTAATATCTAGTGGGGAGGCAGGTGACCAATCAAAAGTACACGAGAGAATAAATCGCTACATTTGTGATATAAAGAGGTTCTGGCACCATTAGGAACCTCGCCTAGTCAGACAAATCAGGGAAGATGCCCCTAAGTAAGTGAGATTTATTTCAAGCCATGAAAGATGAGTGAGTGTTGGCAAAATATAACAGATGGGGAGAAACAGTAGAATGAAGTGGCTGAGAACTAAAACTCAGGACCAAGATTGGCTTGGTTTGAATCCTGAACACAAACTGTGTCTTAATAGCTGTGTGGCCTTCAGTGATTTGATCTGCGCCTCACTGCCTCCCCTGAAGAGCATAATAAGTAGTTCATAGGATTGTTGTGAGGTTTAAATAGAATAATACATAAAAACCACTTAGGACAGTGTCTAGTCTGTAACAGTCATTTCACAATTATTAACTGTTACTGATGCAGAGGAAATAAGCTACCCAAAGTCTCCAAGGGGGGGATGTACCCAGTGTCTTCAAGTGAATAAGGGAAGACCAGCGTGACCGGGTGACAGTGTGCAGGGAAGAATATGCCCCAAGTTACGGCTGGCCTGAGAAGAGCGAGCACCTGCAGTGATTAACACTTGAACATAATATCGCTCACCTTATTCAAATCTCACAGCATCACTATGAGATAGGTGGGGAAAATGATGGTATTGTTTCCATTCTGCAGATAAAGTAACTGAGGCTCAGAGACACCAAGAGATTTACCAACATCACACAACCTGTAAATAGCAGAGGCACTGCTCAAAATCAGGCTTTCTGACTCCAAATCTTGGATTCTTTCTCTTGGAATACCCAGGATCACTCTCCCAATCACAATCATGCTTTTGTATTTAAGACGACCAACTCCAGGGGGGTGAAAACTATTTTAGGGATTTTGCCATAAACTCAAAGAATGAAAAATGATTCTGTTTAACTCCATTTTTAGGCTAAATGTAACAAAGAAATGCCTAGATGTTCCAAGATCTATAACCCTGTGTGTGGGACTGATGGAAATACTTATGCTAATGAATGCATGTTATGTATTGAAAATAAGTGAGTACAAATTTGAACTTTTTTAAATATATTTTTTAAGCTGGGTGTCTTCAAATTTTCATATATCTTATCCCTCTAAGTCCTAATCAATATACTAGTAACATTAATCTTACCATAAGAGAAACAGAACATGGTTTTTTTCAATAATAACGCTCGATCTCTTTTTCTCATTATATATCTGGTATGATTATATATAGAAGTACACATGTGTTTGTGTGTGTATTATGATAGAAAGTAATATTTATTGTGTCAAGCATTGTATGAGGCCCTTAATATTGACAACGAGTCTATGAGGTAAATAATGCTAAGCTCATTATACACATGAAGGAATTGAGACGTGGATAGTTTAAATGACTTGTTCACCACCACCCAGCAACAGATGCAGATCTGGGACTGAATCTTTGCCGTCTCCACTATGCTTTGAAGTCAAATACCAGACTAAGTATTTGTGAGATACAGAATCCAAAATATTTCATCTCTTGAATACAGGAAATCCAAAATATTTCGTCTCTTGATCTGCATATGCTTGGTACTAATGCAGCATGGTCGATGGGAGTTTGAGCAAAGTGCTCTGAGAGCACAAGAAAAACAGCTAATTATGCTATATAATATATATATTGCGCTGTTTAGGATTCGCAAAAGTTTGGAGGCTTTCACTAGGTAAAAGGGAGAAGGGAATTCCAATAAGAAGAAAAAAACTGGACAAAAGAGAGAAAGGAATCAATAACCTGGTGCAACACAAAACGTGTTAAGGAAAGGACAAGAAGGAAAGTAGAGAAAGTGTTTGAGCGGCCCTCCCAATTAATAAAAAAATTACTTGCATGATGAAAAAACCCATACATTTACAGCAAAACAGGAGATCATTTGGATTTTTTAAAAGCTCATATGCTACAAATATTTTACATCTAAAAAAATCATTCTTGGTGATAGTAATGAGTATGTTTGCTTGTACCCTCAAATATGTGAATATGAATTATATAGATTAGGTGACCAAAAGCATATTTTTGTAACACTTTTATTTATAGATATGAGAGCCAGCTTCACTGGAACTCATTTTCTGAAGTGACGGTAGGTTAGGTGATGGGAATCAGACAAGGTATGAAGAGAAACAGATTTGCTACAGATTTTCTACCTCACTCAGTTACTGAACATTTAACATGGGTCCAGCATTGTGCTTCTCTCCTGTTTTCCTTTTGCCTATGACTAAGAGAAAACAGGCCATGAGTGCAAACCAGGTAGCATCTTGTAACTTGTGAAAAATGTCATCAAATGAGGTATGAGCGAAATGCTACAGATATAGATTTTTTCTTATTGAAAGGGTCAAGAAAGGATTCATGAAAAGAATCATTTGAACAGGGCTCTGAATGTTGGTAGCACTGCAAAAACATTCCAGGCTAAATTAAGGTGTACAGGGATTAAAACAAGTAAAAGAGATTCTACAAGTGACCTGAAAACTCTGTTATTCTGGAATTGATTTGGTGTTAAAGGGTCTGATTTGGGCTCAAATGACAGCATTCGTTTCCATCATTCCACTGTGTAAGTCCTTTATAACACTAACTCTCTCCTTGATTTGCTTTAAATCATTTCAGAAAAGTCTCAGTATTTAGCAAGGATTGTGGAAATTTGTGCCCCAGGGAGAGAGATCTAATAACCTGAAGTTTTAGACCCAAAATATTAGGTTCTTCTTTGTGGTGAGTTTATTTCCACATTCAAGAGCTGTAAAAGGATCTTGAAACCACTTGTTAATTTTCTCATAACCTATGCTGTTGACATTGAGGTCAAACATCGTATTTCCATCCAAGGGGAGGAGAGAGCGGCAGACCGGCCTTGGGAGCTGGGAAACCCCCAGGCGCCGAGGCCAGAAGGCCTGGTGCTCGGGGAGAGGCACTGGGTAGACGCGAGCACAGGGCTGGGACGCCCCGTTCCCTTAGCCTTTAAAACTGACGAGTCCAGCTCGCTCTTTCTATTCTTTAAAAAAATATGTAAATATGGGAGGAACATTGGAGTGCCAGGAAATGTAATCATATTGCCTTTCTCTCTATTGCCCGTTAAAAGCCCCAAACAAATACACTGTACAGTTAACTAGAGCCCAGTTCTGACCCTAGTTATCAGGTTTTGCGATGGGTAGACAAACATGGTCTTGCATCCCCTTCCTTAATCGTTATGTGCTTGGCAGACATATGCAGTTAAGGACTTTTTGTATTTCTTCTGTATCTTCTTAGGGAATCTCTACTGGCAAATTACTTTCTATAGACCAACTTTCTTCAGCAGAACTTCCCACAATGACGGACGTGCTCTATCTCTGAGCTGTCCAATACAGAAGCCACACGCCGCACCACTAGCACTTAAAATGTGGCTAGTACAACTGAGAAACTAAAATTTTAAAATTACCTAACTTTGACCCAAATTTAGACAACTCTATGTGGTCAGCGCCTGCCCTATTGGATAGCACAGCTATAGAAAATATGTCAACTTGGGTGCTCTGCTTAGACGTTTGTGCGTATGTATGCTGACACAGAAATAAGTGTTATGAGTGGTTAATGATTAAAGAACAGGAAAGCATTAAAACTCTTAAATGAAGAATCAGCAAGGTCCAGATAAATACACGCATTAAGATGTATGGAAGTCATGCCCTCAAGTAATAGAGAAACAAGAGAATTTTTATAAGCCAGTATATTCATGGAAAGAATTAGAAAAATGAGAGATCTGGAAACGATCTCATTAGGAACAATTACAGGATTCAGCTTAGAAAAAACAGGTTTGGGAAAGGTGGTGTATGGGAAAAAGAGAGGTTTTTATCTGGAAGTGAGAGTGATTAGAGCTGGCAGGTATCACGTAGAATAGAGATAAGATTACTTTTTGCAGTATCTCACAGATATGAATTCCCAGAATCCTAAAACAAATGATCGATCCGTTTGAAGGTCCTGCAGAAGTCTAGGCACCAGCTAAGATGGAAACCTGCTGGCTTGGACAGTGAGTCAGGGGCGGAAGGACCAACAGTGTATTAGAAATTGATTCCAGGAGTTTCCTGTGAGTCCCTGCAGATCTGTAAACTCTGTAAGGACAGACGTTTCTCCTTCCTGTTGCATCCCTACTGATTGACAGTTCTCAGTATCTGATGAATTGATGAACAAGTGAATAAACGAATGAGAGGAAGACAGAAATGGGAATAGATCTCAAACCACTCCATTTTAAATAAAGCTGATCTTTGAAAATTGTTTTTCTCCCACAGTCACATTTTTGTCATCAACGTTTAAGCTGATTTTTTTTTCCAATCTCTTCTACAGGATACGCCAGGTTGCTGTCCGCGTTAAAAAATCTGGACCTTGCTGAAAACCAAGGTTCTGGAATCCCATGATGTCCCCCACGGTGCCTGGCTGGCCTGATTGGTGAATAAAATGCATATAAGCTCTTCCTGTGGTTCTCATATGCTTTTTCCTCAAAGGCACACACCAGGGACATAGACCAGGGAGAGGGGACTGAGGTAGACTCAAAATAGACCAAGTTTTAAAAAATACAGCGATCCTGTCATTTTAACAGGATTTGCCTCATAATGCTTTTTCCTTCCCCATCCTCCTCATATTCTGAGGGCTTTTTCTCAGGAAACGTGAGTGCCGATGTTAACTGAGGGGACATAGTTGGATCAGATACATATAATCCCATATGAGGATAAGATTTACATTTCAAGGAACAGCTGGAAAACTCTGCAGCCCAGAAGCACATTACCCATCACATTATTTTGCTGACTGAAAGAATCCCTTTAGGTATTTTGGGGCTACCTGCACATCTATTGTACCTGGCACTATGTGTACAGACATAAGATTTCAAAGAGCTGCCTGTCTGGTAGGTTAGAGGTGAGTCTTATGATTTTCCACGTATCTCAGAATGTAGACTTCAGGTGAGACAACTTTCTCAAAGAGGCTCTGAATCACTGAGTAAACCAAAAAAGCTGTTTTCTCAGCCATGCCCCTGCAGTTAGCCTTCATTCTTGCCCAGCAGAGGCGATCCCACCTGAGTCACTGAGGTGAGGGGCAGGGGTGCAGAGCTCTCCATTTTCCCGGGTAGCCTGAGGTTTGGATGCAGGACTTCGTCTAGGGCCTGACTTGGAGATCTGCCTCGCAGGGCCTGCCGGGTTTGCGCTGGGAGAACCGGAGGAACAACGAGGACCTGATTCTGATTCAACCTGCGCGACGGTCTCTTCTACCACCACATCGTCCAGGGATTATTTGTCAAGGGAGGAGGGACTATACATCAGATGAAGTGACCTTGAACACTCCACGGGGTTCCCTTTGTTTTACAAATGGGCCCCAGCAACGCTGGAAGGTTATCTTTATCTTGTCAGGAACCTTAGAAAAATTGAGTGATTTAACTAATACCACCAGCCAAGAGAGTGTCAGAGTCAGGCTTTCAGTCCAAGGCTGACTCCAAATCTAAGGCTTCCTCATCTAAATTACAATCACCCGGGTGGTTTCTTCCTTGCCTGTATTTTCCATAGGAACTTTGGGTGAATCCTTATACTCCAAGGCCTGGGTTTATATTCAGGGACAGAACATAAGATAGAAAAAAAGGTAGTCCCCCTGAGACCGAGACTGTGGGTGTAGTCACAGTAGGGGGAGGGCCTCCGGAAAAAGCAAGGCAGAATATTTGCAGTCGGAGCAATGTAACTACATGCAGGGAAACCCCCTTCCAAAACTCTGTGTTAAACATTAAGCTCCAGGGTCATTCTTCAGTGAGATCAGTGGGTGCTCCCCAGATAAAGAAGAGTACCTCATGTTTTTATTATGCTAATCACTTGTAAGATTCACTGTAGCATGCTAAAAGGCCCAGGCCTATGTGCTGTCTTTCCTCTTTCAAATATGATCAAGTGATTTTACAAACTAGGCAACTAATTTAGCACGCAGACCCAGCTGTAAACAACATAGTAGAAGGCAGGAAAGATTCCACGTTAAAGATAAGATGGCATTTTAACACCCAGGAAGTTTGGGAAGCATGATTCTTAACTTACTCTTTAGCAAACAGACAATACCTCAAGGCCACCGCCTTTTGATATGCCCCTAGACCAGGACACCAGTATCCCAGAGAGAGAGATGGGGTGAGAAATTCCTTGTGTTAATTCTGGGTGTTCAGACACCACTTAGCAGGTCTGCACCCCTAAACCTTTTTTTCATGTTCTCGAAAAATCCTCATCTGCCTATAAAACCCCTAGACAATGCAGCACACCGGGCTCTCTTGTCCCCTCCTGGCATGAGCCGGGAGCTCTGTCCTATCACTTTATTTCTAAATAAAAGCCTGTACCTTGCTCTCCTACCTTGCCTGTTTGCTAAGCTCATTCTTCGGCTTCGTGAACAAGAACCCCGGCATCACCCCCAAAAGAAAAAAGTATCTATAATCACTACAAAAAAGAAAAAACAGCTAGAATTCCCGAGCTTGTATGAAGAACTAGTTTAGAACGGAGAAGTGGACAGAGGGCTAACGGGCCTAAGATGCACCAGGTTCCCTGATATAAGTGGGGAATAAATCAGCCATTGAGTGAGAAATAGCCAATCAAATTCAGCCCTATACTTGCAAAACAGTTGCCTGACCCTCTAACCTAAAGAAAAGGTGAATTTCTTGTATTTCAGTATATACATGCCTCAAAGTTTAAATCTGACCACTAGAGGATGCTGTGGTCCGCCAAGTGACTCAGCCAGGCGGGAGCCTCAGCGCTCGCCAGATGCGGTGCAAACAGGAATTAGGGATGCAAGGTGGCCTCCGGCGTCTCGTCTGTGACGGTAGAGGACTCTTGAAGGGCACCCCTAACGTTAAGAAACTTAGCCACTGTAATCGGAATGCCAGAAATTGTCGTGTCTAATTGGACCATTTTATAGGCCTGGAGAGAAGAGGTTTGGAGATTTTAGGCAGAAGCCATGCATAAACTCGGAGTGTCTGCCTTCACTGCTTGCTCTCTGACCTGTTCAGAGATCAGCTGAAGCAGCCCGCATTTCTGCCTGGCAATATTCTGTGGGCCCCCCAAGCCGTCAAGCAAGAGAAGTTCTCGGGACATAAAACGAGGCAAACGAGAAGGAACAGCTGTCCCTGGGAGAGGATCCAGAACGAATGGGCCCCGGAAGCACATTCACGAATCCAATTCAAAGACCTGATTCTCACGCGCGTTTTTTGCCTGCCAATCTGAATCTGGGAAGGAAGGATCAAAGCGGAATTTCACCTTCCGCCCTCGAATAGGCACCACAGACAGAGACAGACAGGGGAGCTGACCTGAAGAGCTCTTACCGTTTGCCGGCTTCTCACCGTTTTCCCAGGACTCTGCCTGCAGGCGCGAGTGGGGTGTGTCGGTGACGTCATCCTGGTGACCAGAGACTTGACGGGAGGAAAATGGGTTTCCTTCCACCCTTTACGGGGAGTGCTTGCCTGAGACCCCATGTTCTCTGGGCCATCTCAGAAACGGTAGGTTACCGGGGTTGAAAGTTCTCCACTTTGGCCACTGTGACTCCAGGTTATCTCTGGTCAGGGTGACCTGCTTGTTCGGCCTTCAAACAGAATTTCATTCGCCGGAGACCCTGGGCCCTGCCCAGCTGAAGTCGGACCAGCCCGACCCCGGGCCTCGTTTGGTTCTGAGATGGAACTTGTTCAGCCCGGTTCCAGTTTCTGAGTAGGACCCAGTCCGACTCCTGCGGCTGTTCAGGCCCGACGGAGTTCCGGACGCTACCAGCCCCAGGCTGGAAAAAGAAATGCTCACATAAATTCTGAAAGCTCATGATGTGCATAAAAGCTGCAAAGTTAGGATCTGACAGGGACCCAGCTACGGCCTGCGGAGGCAACGGGGAAGCGGCGAGCTCCGGGGCTGCACGGGACCCACACGGGACCGGGCCTGGCTGCTCGCCGCCCCCGGGGCTGCACGGGACCCACACGGGACCCGGGCCTGGCTGCTCGCCGCCCC
>JAQQAC010025234.1:35269460-35299119 GCA_029783875.1 Phataginus tricuspis | reverse complement strand
TGCTGAATTCAGATATTAGTTCTAGTAGTTTTGGAGTGGAGTCTTTAGGGTTTTTTATGTACAGTATCATGTCATCTGCAAATAGTGACAATTTGACTTCTTCTTTACCAATCTGGATGCCTTGTATGTCTTTGTTTTGTCTGATTGCCATGGCTAGTACCTCCAGTACTATGTTGAATAACAGTGGAGAGAGTGGGCATCCCTGTCTTGTTTCCGATCTTAGATGAAAAGCTTTCAGCTTCTTGCTATTAAGTATGATGTTAGCTATGGGTTTGTCATATATAGCCTTTATGATGTTGAGGTACTTGCCGTCTATACCCATTTTGTTGAGAGTTTTAATCATGAATGGATGCTGAATTTTGTCAAATGCTTTTTCAGCATCTATGGAGATGATCATGTGGTTTTTGTTCTTTTTTTTGTTGATGTGGTGGATGATGTTGATGGATTTTTGAATGTTGTACCATCCTTGCATCCCTGGGATGAATCCCACTTGATCATGGTGTATGATCCTCTTGATGTATTTTTGAATTCGGTTTGCTAATATCTTGTTGAGTATTTTTGCATCTACGTTCATCAGGGATATTGGTGTGTAATTTTCTTTTTTGGTGAGATCTTTGCCTGGTTTTGCTATTAGAGTGATGCTGGCTTCATAGAAAGAGTTTGGAAGTATTCCCTCCCCTTCTATTTTTGGAAAACTTTAAGGAGAATGGGTGTTATTTCTTCTCTATATAACTGGTAGAATTCAGAGGTGAATCCATCAGGTTCAGGGGTTTTGTTCTTGGGTAGTTTTTTGATTACCACTTCAATTTCGTTGCTGGTGATTGGTCTGTTTAGTTTTTCTGTTTCTTGCTTGGTCAGTCTTGGAAGGTTGTATTTTTCTAAGAAGTTGTCCATTTCTTCTAGGTTTTGCAGCTTGTTAGCATATAGATGCTCATAATATTCTCTTATAATTCTGTGTATTTCTGTGGGGTCTGTCGTTATTTTTCCTTTCTCATTTCTGATTCTGTTTATGTGTGTAGATTCTCTTTTTCTCTTAATGAGTCTGGCTAGGGGTTTATCTATTTTGTTTACTTTTTCAAAGAACCAGCTCTTGGTTTCATTGATTTTTTTCTATTGTTCTCAATTTTATTTATTTCTTCTCTGATCTTTATTATGTCCCTCCTTCTGGTGACTTCGGGCCTCATTTGTTCTTCTTTTTCCAATTTCAGTAATTGTGTCTTTAGAGTGTTCATTTGGGAATGTTCTTCCTTCTTTAAATAGGCCTGGATTGCAATATACTTTCCTCTTAGAACTGCCTTTGCTGTGTCCCACAGAAGTTGTGGCTTTGTGTTGTTGTTGTCATTAGTCTCCATATATTCCTTGATTTCTGTTTTGATTTGATCATTAACCCATTGATTAATTAGGAAAATGTTGTTAAGTCTCGATGTATTTGGGAGCCTTTTTGATTTCTTTCTAAAATTTATTTCTAGTTTTATACATTTGTGATCTGAGAAGTTGGTAGGATTTCAATATTTTTGAATTTACTGAGGTTGTTTTTGTGGCCTAGTATGTGGTCTATTCTGGAAAATGTTCCATGTGCACTTGAGAAGAATGTGTATCCTGCTGCTTTTGGGTGCAGAGTTCTGTAGATGTCTGTTAGGTCCATCTGTTCTAGTGTGTTGTTCAGTGCCTCTGTGTCTTTACTTATCCTCTGTCTGGTTGATCTGTCCTTAGGAGTGAGTGGTGTGTTGAAGTCTCCTAAAATGAATGCATTGCTGTCTATTTCCTCCTTTAATTCTGTTAGTATTTGTTTCACATATGCTGGCGCTCCTGTGTTGGGTGCATATATATTTATAATGGTTATATCTTCTTGTTGGACTGACCCCTTTATCGTTATGTAATGTCCTTCTTTATCTCTTGCTACTTTCTTCATTTTGAAGTCTATTTTGTCTGATACAAGTACTGCAACACCTGCTTTTTACTCTTTGTTGTTTGCATGAAATATCTTTTTCCATCCCTTCACTTTTAGTCTGTGTATATCTTTGGGTTTGAGGTGAGTCTCTTGTAAGCAGCATATAGATGGGTCTTGCTTTTTTATCCACTCTGTTACTCTGTGTCTTTTGATTGGTGCATTCAGTCCATTTACATTTAGGGTGATTATTGATAGATATGTACTTATTGCCATTGCTGGCTTTAGATTCGTGGTTACCAAAGGTTCAAGGGTTGCTTCTTTACTATCTAAGAATCTAACTTAACTTTCTTGTTAAGTTATTGTGAACACCGTCTGATGTTTCTTTATCTCTCCCTTCCTATTCTTCCTCCTCCATTCTTTATATATTAGGTGTTTTATTCTTTGCCTTTAGTTAGTATTTGGATGGTCTGCTTTCTTTGCTATGATTTTATTTTCTCTGGTGACATCTTTTTAGCCTTAGGGGTGCTTCCCTCTAGAGCAGTCCGTTTAAGATATCCTGTAAAGGTGGTTTATGAGAGGTAAACTCTCTCAACTTTCGTTTGTCTGGAAATTGTTTAATCCCTCCGTCATATGTAAATGATAATCGTGCTGGATACAATATTCTTGGTTCAAGCCCTTCTGTTTCATTACGTTAAATATATCATGCCATTCTCTTCTGGCCTGTAAGGTTTCTGTTGAGAAGTCTGATGATAGTCTGATGGGTTTTCCTTTGTAGGTAATCTTTTTTCTCTCTCTAGCTGCCTTTAATACTCTTTCTTTATCTTTGATCTTTGCCATCTTAATTATTATGTGTCTTCCTTGGGTCACTTGTGTTGGGAGATCTGTGTGCTTCCATGGACTGCGAGACTATTTCCTTCCCCAGTGTGGGAAAGTTTTCAGCCATTATTTCTTCAAAGACACTTTCTATCCCTTTTTCTCTCTCTTCTTCCTCTGGTACTCCTATAATGGAAATATTGTTCCGTTTGGATTGGTCACACAGTTCTCTTAATATTCTTTCATTCCTAGAGATCCTTTTATCTCTCTCTGCCTCAGCTTCTCTGTATTCCTGTTCTCTGATTTCTATTCCATTAACAGTCTCTTGCATCTCATCCAATCTGCTGTTAAGCCTGTCGATGGCTTGTCTGATTTCTGCATTGTCTTTCCTCACTTCCCTCACTTCCTCCCTCAGCTCTTGCACATTTCTCTGTAGATCTGTCAGCATGGTTATGACTTTTATTCTGAATTCTTTTTCAGGAAGACTATGCATGTCCGTCCCTTCAGGTTCCCTCTCTGAGGTTGTCTGGGGCTGGAGGTTTGTACCATATTCCTCTGTCTTTTCATGGCTATAGAAGTGGTTGCTGGTAGTGCCACGTATGTCAGCTGGGCTCTTTATGACTTTAAAAAGGAAAAAAAAAAAGAAGAAGAAAAATAAAAACACCCACTGGGAGTGGATTCTGTGGGGATGCTGTAAGTGGTGCTGTTGCTCCACTATTCCAGACTGGCCGCACCACTCCGCAGGGCCCTTTATAGCTCTGGCTGGGGTGGGAACGAATGGGAGGCTGTTGAGCTCTGTGGGAAGTCTAAGTGCGGCCACCCTTTCCCAGTCGCCAGCTAAGGGTTCCGAAGCTCCCCAGGACTCCCACCCTGCTGGGCTGAGTGTGCCGGGGCGATCCAGTCCTCGGCTGGGCTCCTGCCTCTTAAGACCACTGAAAAAAGCGCACGCTTTTCTTCTTTTTTTTTTTCCTTCCCGGAGCCGGCTGCAAGCACCCTGGCGCGTTCCCCACTCAGATCCTGCACCCTCTGTCTCTCCAATCTCCACT
The DNA here is from genome assembly GCA_029783875.1 of Phataginus tricuspis. NCBI lineage: Eukaryota > Metazoa > Chordata > Mammalia > Pholidota > Manidae > Phataginus > Phataginus tricuspis. The sequence continues at coordinate 35,295,369 of JAQQAC010025234.1, read as the reverse complement.
ACACCGCGTGATGTGTGTCAGCGCTCCCCGCGCAGTTCACCGGGGCTGGTTATTTTGCGGGCCTGTACTTCCACACTCTCCCGGCTCTGAATCCTCTCCTCCCGCTGGGGTGCTGGGGTGGAGGAGCGCTTTGGCCCCCCGGGTCATGGCTCCGTATCTTACCCGCCTCGTGGGGTGCCGAGTCCTCTCAGGTGTAGCTGCACGCTGTGCGCTTTCCTATGTATTCTGGTCTCTCTTTTAGGAATAGTTGTATTTGCTGTGTTTTCGTGGATAAATATAGTGTTGGGAGGAGATTTCTGCCACCCTGCTCACGTCGCCATCTTCCTGGAAGTCCCCTGCTTTTAAACAAATCAATTTGAACTGAAAAACCAACAGATGAAAATGAACAGAAAAGTGCAATTGGAGAGCAGGTGGAAAGACAGTTGGGTGGAATGCTGTTTGTGGTCATGCACTTTTTAGATGGCTGGGGAACCCATTCTACTCAGGTATGGGCAGTCATGAACAAGGAGTATAAATAAAATTAATAGTTTTTTTTCTTTTATATTCCCTGTTGAAGGAAGTTAAAAGGAATTAGAGAAAGTTGGGAACTAGGAGTTGCCAGGGGAAGAACTGTATTAGAAGTAGAAACAGAAAATAAATACAAAGAGAAAACTACAGAGAAAATAAGAAAAATATATACCCATGGAAATCGGAGAGGAAAAAGGTAGAAAGAGCTATGTATACTATACAAAACAAAACAAACAAACAAAAAACAGATAAGCACCTTAATAGAAAAAAAATGGGAAGCAGAGAGAAAAACAGTGAAATTAAGTTTTATAGTGAACATGGTTCTGGAAGGCCACATTCAAAGTAAGTTATCATTTGATGGCTCATGCTGAATTTCAGTTTTTTAAAAGCTCTTTTGTTTACTGAAATAAATCGTATATACTTTTCTTTAAAGCTTACAGCTGTGTTTTTGAAATAATGTTTTTGGGGTTCTAGAAACCTTTAAAAATTTCAAAACAATGACTTACTAGAAATTAACTACAAAACCTGAAAGATGTAAAGTAGTGCTAGGTGGAAGTCAATGAAGAATAATAAAGATGATAGGAACTGACCTGTATTGAGTAGTTCTATGTGCCAGACCCTACATTAAATGCTTCCCATGCAGTGTCCCATGCCCTCCTCACAAGGACCTCTGAGATCCCCATTTTAGAAATCAGAAACTGAGATACTCACTCGCCCAGGGTTAGCACTAACCAAATTGCCGAGCTTCTTACCAGTCATGTTATACTATCTATCCATCTTTCACTTATTACTGCTACTACCTTTTCCTTCTGTAACAGCACTTATGGTCTCCCCTTCTTTAAAAATTATTACTCCAGGTTTCCTGAAACTACCATGCTCCCTGGCCTCTGCATTAAATTTCTCAATGAATTGTTCTCATTGTTTTACCTCCTCACAATTCACACACACACACACACACAAGCATACACATTATTCCCACATACTTCCATCTGTCTGACTTTTTCTTGGCTTATCAGAGTGAAATGTCACCTCTTCTGGGAATTCTTTGTTAATCCCCTACAACTCTTTAAGTGTCCACTGCTTTTGCTCCTTTTATGTGCTCGCCAATTTCTAAGATGTCTTTCTAAGATTTCTGCTGTGGCAGGAGCCCTGGACTGCCCAAGGTTTTCTTATGTTTCCTCTCTTCTTGGTTTCCTCATCACCCTAAGCACTCTTAAATATTGGACTGGGGTCAATAAATCTGTTTCATAGTCATATGCTATATCCCCTTCCCCAACCCAGGGTCACCAGAAAATTGCTGGTATCTATCACAGCTAAAGAGTGAGGACTGACAAAACTTTCTGTCCATGGGGGTTGAGTGTATTTTCCTCAGTTCTTGTTCCCACCACAAGAAAGCACTGAAGGGCAGAGACATGGTAGTGAAGCAGAGTAAAACTTTTATTAGAAGTTACACACTTAAAGAGAGAGAAAGCGCAGGCATCCTCAGAGAAGAGGCCTGCTGAGAGATTGGGGGTTCCCTCTTTTAAGGATTTTTCAAGAATGTGACAATGGGCCATGGGGTATGAACTTGTCAAGTGGTCTCAAGATGCTCATCTCTGTTGAGAGACACTACATCTCCTCTATTGTCAGTCCTCCAGGAAATTCTACAACTTAACATAAGAAACTTACTGATCCGTTTCCTCCCCAGGATAGCAGCTTCTCTCTGGGAACATATCAGTCAAGACCACCTGCCCTGCCCCCAAGGTGAGCTGAGTTATTGTCTGTTTGCTAAAGAATATGTTAGGAATCTTACTTCCTAACGTCTGGCTTTTAAAATGGAATCTTAGCTTGAAGATGGAATCCTTCCTGTTCTTACCATGCTGTTTAACCTGGGCTTTTTCATCACAGGTGGGAAAGTAACCATGATGCTTGTCTCCTGCCCTGGTTATAAAATTACTTGATGAGGGGCTGGAGGAGTAGAAAAAAACAGCATATAAGTTAAGTTAAAGAATTGCTTGGCCTTTTTGGGTAAAATTGCAATATTTCCAGAATCTCTCACCTGGCCTTAGTGCATCTCTATATCAGTAGGTGTTTCCAAGGGGTGAAGAGTAGTCCATCTCCACACCAGTAGGTGATTACAGGGGTCAGGGGAGCAAGGGCATATCTGGACAAGAGAAGTTTGGCAGGGTCCCTTTTTGTAGCTGGTCACAAGAGACACGTGCAAGCAGAAGTGGATGACTGCTTGTAAGCAATAAGTAGGTTTCTCCAACTTTATTTCTCCCTTTGACTGATTTCAGCTTCAAAGGTTATTTGCCCCAGGCTGGGAACATATTTTGCCCCCAGAGTTACAGCCTTTTAGCAGGTTAAAGTAAATCTTACAATGGCATGATCTTATTGACACAGTGAAGACACGGGCTGTGCTCAGATTCTTTTCGTTATCTGGGGAATATCTGGACATTCTAAGTTACTCCTGGCCTTTGGAACTTCAACTGATTAACTCATTAACTCTGTGAGTCTTTTCTGGTTCTCTAGTTTTACCTGGTTAGCTCTTTGAGTCCCGTCTGGTAGGCTTTACTGGCCTTATTCTCTCTCCACTCACTCGTGTCTATTTTTCTGCCTAACATTTGCACAGAACTTGGACAATGGAATCTGTTCCTCAAACATGCTATCTCTCAAATCCAACCCCTCATCCCCATTTCCTGAGCAATTGTCCCCCGAAGCCCAGAATTACTTCTGGTGAGGTGTAGTGTGACTGACTAGGAGCTCTACCTGCCCAAGGTCATTCAGCCTATCTTCCCTCCAGTGTATCTTCCCATTCTGCCCACTGCACAATGACAATTCTCCCTGAACCAGTGAATGTTTCTAAGCCACAAAATAATTGAAGTAGTACTCTGATGAAAAAGTTGTAATGGGTACACATTGTCTACTAAAGAAAGTCCTAATTTAGCCTGGTAGTTATAAGCCCTCAGGAATATGAGACCTCACATGTTCCTGCCTTCACTCTAGGCATTTTTCCCACTAAATTGTCTTTTTACACTCCTTTTTTACCTGTCATTTTTACCTATTTAATAAACATCACACACACACGTGCTATTACTTAGGCAGTGGTTCTCAAACTTTGGAATCCATAAGAAACCCTTGAAGAGCCAAGACTCACCCTTCAGATATTTTGGATTAGTTTATATGGGCTGGAGCCCACTGATTTGTCATCTAAATCAGTTGTTAAGTTTCCCATGAATTTCTCCTGCTTTCCCAAACTAACTTCTTCCAAATTCCCATAATAATTTCTAGGTTCCTCTCTTACTGCGATTGTAGCCTACCTTGAATTATAAGAAAATGTGCTCATATGTTTCTTTGTTATAGTTTCCAAAGGGGAGTAATTGAGTCATAAGTATCTCTGTATCGTATATTGCACAATCATAGCACATGTTTAGTATACTGACTCAATAAATAAATTCTATATCAAGAATCTGGGGGAGTTCATAATTCACAATCACAGTGTAAGCTGGTCATGGGGATGGTCATACAGAATGGAGAATATAGTCAATGATTCTGTAACATCTTTGTATGTTGATAGATAGTGACTTCACTAGAGGGGGTAAGGATATAATAGTATGGGTGACTGTTGTGTGAAGGAATGACCCCTGCTCCCACTAAACCTAAGGACTGTCCCCTGGGAGGCTCCCTGCCCAGGGGCCCACTTACCTGCTCAGAGGCCCTGCCACCCTGCATGACTGCCTGTACAAAGCCTTGCTTGCTGCATCACATGTGCTCAGCCTTTGGAAATTACTCCACTGAGTCCATACCGGTGCTATAATAAACCAGTTTTTTCTGATCCCTGATTGAGTGCCATTTGTCTCTCTCTCTGCCAGGAAATTCTCATAACAGTTGAGCCACTGTATTGTATATTTGAAACCAATATAAGATTGTATATCAACAATACTTCAATAAAAAATAAAAAAGAATAAAGAATCTGAAGGTGCTCAACATTTTTTTAGGATTTGGATATCCTTCTTTCGTGTTATGTGAAAATTTCTTTTTGAAAATTGATGTGTGGGGAAGGAAAACTTTTCCTCTACACAATTATATTATGTCAGTGAGGGCCTGCAAATTAAACTGACAGGTGTTTCACAGGAGAAAAAAGGTTTATTCCTATGCATATGGGACCTGACAAAAGAAGTAGCTATGCTCACTAAATGGTAACTTAGTAAGAAAAAGGGAGGGAGGAGAAAAGGCTCCTCTGAGAAGAACGAATAGGCTTCTTTAGAAAGACAAATGGATTTTAAAAGAACAGGAGGTTTAAAAGTTTGTAATAATGTCTGTCTCTGTAGGTGTGAGTAGTATTTCCATCTTCCTTAGACCATGTTTATATCTATAGTAGCTTCACTGTTATCCTCCCTCCTTCCAGGGTACCCACCCCAAAGAGGGAACTTAAAATAGCCTTGTTTTTCAGAAGCTGCTGCTGGGGAAGGGAATAAAAAGATACAAACTTCCGGGTATAAAATAATTAAGTCACAGAGATGAAAAGTAGAGTGTAGTCAATAATACTGTAATAAATTTGTATAGTGACAGATGGTAACTACACTCATCGTGGTGAGCGTTTTGTAGTGTATATAATTGTTGAACAACTGTGTTGTACACCTGAAATGAATGTAATACTGTATGTCAAATATACTTCAATAAGAAAATAAACAGAAAAAAATTTTAAAGTGGCTGCTTTTAGTCAGATAAGGGGAGCTGAGCTGTGATAAGGCTTCTTTCTGTACCTGTTCTTCCTCAAATGTCTTCAGCTTAGAATATTCATCATGCCAACTCGGAGTTCTGAGTGGTTCCCTAAAATGGGATCAGATGTGTCAAGATTTTAATCAAATGTTCTGCTCCAGTGGGGTTGTGATGAAATTTTAAACAGTAGAAACCTGAAAAGATAAAAACATCCTTATAGGAAAAAAAAGCCTTCAGTAATTAGGTGGTTAATTTTCCATTTCATACTTGACTATTACATGTATTTTTGTGTCCTTCAAAAATGAAAGTAGGTTTTAAGTTACATATATAATATCTGACATTGATTCTGTTTTTGAGTTAGTTTTTCTGTGATATAGTAATTAATCAACTCTTTTTTGTTTCAATTAAATAACACTCTCACTAGTGTCTCAAACATGAGGGCATGAGAAATCCTTCCTGTCAGAGCCCAGAAGAGCCTGAACAAAACAAAACAAAACAAATAATAGCCCCTCCATGTTCACTGCAGCATTATTTACAGTAGCCAAGATATGAAAACAACCTAATTGTTCACTGACGGATGAATGGATAAAGAAGACATGATATAAGTATACAATGGAACATTATTCAACAACAAAAAAGAATGAAATTTTGCCATTTGTAATAACATGGATGGACTTCAGGGCATTATGCTAAGTGAGATAAGTCTAAAAAAGAAAAATACCATATGATCTCACTTCTGTATGGCATCTAAAACAAAGCAAAATAAAAGCTCATGGATACGGAGAACAGACTGATGGTTGCCAGAGGCAGGGAGTCAGCAACATGAGTGAAGGTAGGAAATAGGGGACATAATTTGTAATGAAAACACAAATCTGAATTTTGTTACAGATCTGAATAATAATTGATAAAAATACAATCATTTTTTCAACTGGAAAATATAATACATACTTAAAAAATAATTATTTAAATGTTGCACATTTATAAAGTTTAGTGAGGTTTTGCACAGATATCAGCTCACAAAATCATATTGTGATTTCAAAAATGGAATATTTCTATCGCCCCACAAAGTCCCTGTGCTCCTTTGTAGCCAGCACCATGCTCCCCAACCCGAGGCAGCCCGTCTGCTTCCCTTCAATGCAGATGCGGTTTGCCTCTGTTAGGGTTTTTCGTTGCTGGACCCACACTACTCGTTCTGTTGGGAGCTCCTTCTTTTTGCAACAAAGTGTTTTTAAATTCTTATATATTGTTGCATATGTCAAAAGTTTGTTCTTTTTTTATTCTTGAGTAGGATTCCATTGTGTGAATACCTCACACTTTGTTTATCCATTCACTTGTTAATTGGATATTTGTGGTGTTCCTAACCTTTATGATTAAAGTTGCTGTCAGCATTCAGGTACAACTACTTGTGTGTATATTTTCATTTCTCTTGGATGAGCATATGAAAGTGCAATTGCTAGGTCATGACGTAAATGTATGTTTAACTTTATTAGAAACTGCCAACTGTGTTCCAAAGTGGTTGCATCATTTTACACTCCCACCAACAATGCATGAGAGTCCTAGTTGCTCCATATCCTCGCCAACACTTGGTATTATTCATCTTGTTAATTTGAGCTATTTCAGCAAGTTAGTATGTGGTATCTCATTGTGGTTTTAACTTCTCATTTCTCTCATGATTAATAGTGTTGAGCATCATTTTGTATATTTGTCCATTTATATATCTTATTTTATAATGTAAAATATTTTTGCCCACGTTTAATTGGTCTTTGTCTTATTATAATTATTAAATTATGAGTGTTCTTTATTTTTCTCCTGAGGTGTAATTTTGCTTTTCATTTTCTTAATGCTGGTTTTCAGAGAGCAAATTTTAAATTATAATGTTCATCTTATCAGTGCTTTTTTTCTTATGTTCCATATTTTTGTGTCCTGTCTAAGAAATATTTGCCTTCTCCAAGGTCATAAGGGTTTTTGTCTTATGCTTTCTTTTAGGAGTTTTATCACCTAATCTTTTATACTTAGGTCTATGATCCATTTGAGTTCATTTCTGTGTATGTTATACTTTAATATTTGAGATCCGTGTTTTTCTATGTCATATCCTGTTGTTCCAGCACTATTTGTTGGCATCCTTATTTTAATGTGAAAGAATAAAAAAAATATATATAGTGTACTTTTAATGTTTTATTCAGATAAAGAAGGCATAGTTATTCATAATGAGAAAGGAAAGAAAGGAGGAAAAAAGGAAAAGGAGGAAGAGAGAGGCAATTGAAGGGAGAAAGAGATGGAAAAATAAAGGGAAGGAAGATAAAGCAAAACGGTAAGAAAAGAAAAAATAAATAGCAAAGAAAAGATACAAGCACTCTTCTGAATCAACAGCCACATTTTGTGCTTTTGGTACTAAGAATTTGCAAAGTCAAGCTCTCTTTCCATGAGTACAAACATAAATGTGTTATACCTTTTGGTTCAAGAAAAACCTTTAAGTAAGTGATATCTCAATCCAAAGAAGAGTTTTAAAAATCATAAACTATTTGGCCAAATGAATTTCTCAATATTCTCTTCTGAATTCAACAGGTGCCACAGAATTAAAAGCAAGATGATTTAAACAGTTAATTGAAGAGGAAGTGTCTGCATTTCAAGAATATACACCTCAGTTCTAGGCTTCAGTTTGCCAGGAATGATTTGTTCATGGAGTTATTTCTTAGGTATTTCCAGGAGGGAAGATCAACTAGAAACTTTTCTGAATAGTTACATGTGAAATAAAGAATATTGATTATCATAATATTGTAATTAGGCAAAATATGTAATATGCTCCCTAGTCTGCTTCCTTAATTAAATGTGACCCAAGGAATCTGGTACTCTCCTTTCAATACCTCACTTTCATCAGCCTCAGGTTAATAATCCATTCGCCTTTGCCTCTGCTGTTAGCTGAAGAAACAGAGGAAAGCAAAAAGGCTGGGGTTAGTAAACAGCTGAACAGATTGGAATACTTTATAGCAGACCTTTGTTTTTAATTGAAGTATCATTGATATAGTCTTAGGTTGGTTTCAAGTATACAACACTGTGGTTCAACAGTTACCCATGTTATTAAATCCTCACCCCAACTAGTGTGGTTACTATCTGTCAACATAGGGAGATGAGAAAACCTATGTTAACCTCCACAACCCTTGCTAGTTGTTCACTAGAAAATGGGGCTTCAAGTAGATTCCACTTATTTACTTCTTATTATGACATGAGACCTATAATGCCAATAAAAGTATCAATAGTTTAGTATATTGTCAAAATGTTCTAATTTGTCAGGTTTTTTTAAATTAATAAAGTATAGTATGTGGACACTAATAGCTCAAGCAGTGATTTTACATGGTCTGCCTTCCTTCCTCCTTCTTCTGCTGGAACTTAGAAAACAGTCCTCCTCTCTCCCCATATCTCTGCTGTCGTTGCGGCCAAACTTGCAAAGCAGGGGGTTTGTTTTCAGTAGGGGGTGAGCACCCGCTGCCGGCGTAGTGCAGCCCACCCTTTCCCATCCTGTCGGCGACTAGACCGTTCCTTCTGTCTCTGTCTCTCTTTCCCAGTAACTCAACCTCCAGTCGGTCACCCGACCTGTACCCTGGAATCCACGCTCCCTCCTTCTGCAGCGGTATGTCCGTTTCATAAGAAAGCTCCTTTTTCCTGATCTTCCCCCGTCCCTATATCACAGGGTCATTTACATTTTCTCATTTACAAATCCACGTATCAGTCCTTTTAGTCCTGTTCTGCAGGTGAGGACATGGAAATTCAGCTGGGTTAGTAACTGCCCACTGCCAAAGACTCAGTAAGCAGAAGGGCAGGATGAAATGCCCAGCTACTTGACTGCCACTAGACCATGCTGCTTACTCCAGGCCTCAAGTATTGTCCCTCAACATGAATCACAATGAAAAGGGTTAATGCCTACATGTGCCACGGCTTTGCTGATAGACAAAGGAAACAGCTCCCATAAATAAGTAGCAAAATTGTTCAAAAATATTTATCTGAGGTTTTGATTCCTAAAAAATAATTTTAAGGCACTATTAATTTTTTTAATTAAAAAAAATATTTAACTTTTTGCCTCTGGGTAGTTTCTCAATTAGTAGGTAATAAGTATCCCAATTAGTGACAATGAAAAGGAATTCCACATTATGCAAAGAAGTTGGAAACCGGTGGCCCTCAGGATAGGCTGTAAGCTCTTTCCTGCTCATACACCGGCTGGGGTGCAACCCTTTCCTAGGTGCTAACTGAACCCTAGGTACCCCTGCTCTTTATCCCTCACACATTAGAGCTACTTACCTAGACTACTCTTTTCTTTTGCTCCTTCATCACATCTCTTCCCCCTCCAAAGCCGCTTTCTTACATGGATGGAGGTAGAGGGTCAGTACACTTCTGTTGAGCTCGGGCAGCCCTGTGCAGACCACTTCTCCGGCATGCCCTGTAGTTGTTTTGTTTGTTTGTTTTTGGTTTAAAATGTGAGTGTTTATTGCTGCTCATGAATCTACCAGTCATTTCGCAGTTCTTTGATCTCTGCTTGACTCATCTGTACATATGTGGTCAGCTCTAGCGCAGGTGGGCAGCTCTGCTGGTCCTGGCTAGGCTTTCTTACACACGTGGGGTTGACAGGCTATGCAGTGCTCTAGGTTGGCTGGGCTCGGCTCACCGGGCATGCCTCACGTTTTAATTCCATTTGTGGGATCCATTAAAGTTCCTATGAGAGCAGAGGACATGATTTAGCTATGTCTTTGTTTTCAAGAGGTTCAATAAATGTTATTAACTTAAACTTCTCTAAATAATTGTCAGTTTAGTATTATCCAATCCCCCCAAAAACCATAGATCCATAAATCAAAAGGAATCTTATTTTTCAGACTAAAACCAAATTCCACTTAGATGTAAAGGATAGATTCTATTGTTTTTAATACATTGTGGTGATAAAATGTATACATAGAATGGAATATATTAATTGAAATAGTTTTGATATGTTTTCTTAATTGTGTCTTTAAACTGTTCATTTGGGAATGTTCTTCCTTCTTTGAATAGGCCTGGATTGCAATATACTTTCCTCTTAGAACTGCCTTTGCTGCGTCCCACAGAAGTTGTGGCTTTGTGTTGTTGTTGTCATTAGTCTCCATATATTCTTTGATTTCTGTTTTGATTTGGTTGTTAACCCATTGATTAATTAGGAGAATGTTGTTAAGTCTCCATGTATTTGTGAGCCTTTTTGATTTCTTTCTACAATTTATTTCTAGTTGTATACGTTTGTGATCTGAGAAGTTGGTTGGTAGGATTTCAATCTTTTTGAATTTACTGAGGTTCTTTTTGTGGCCTAGTATGTGGTCTATTCTGGAAAATGTTCCATGGGCACTTGAGAAGAATGTGTATCCTGTTGCTTTTGGGTGCAGAGTTCTGTAGATGTCTGTTAGGTCCATCTGTTCTAGTGTGTTGTTCAGTGCCTCTGTGTCTTTACTTATCCTCTGTCTGGTTGATCTATCCTTTGGAGTGAGTGGTGTGTTGAAGTCTCCTAAAATGAATGCATTGCTGTCTATTTCCTCCTTTAATTCTGTTAGTATTTGTTTCACATATGCTGGCGCTCCTGTGCTGGGTGCATATATATTTATAATGGTTATATCTTCTTGTTGGACTGACCCCTTTATCATTATGTAATGTTCTTCTTTATCTCTTGCTACTTTCTTCATTTTGAAGTCTATTTTGTCTGATACAAGTACTGCAACACCTGCTTTTTTCTCTTTGTTGTTTGCATGAAATATCTTTTTCCATCCCTTCACTTTTAGTCTGTGTATATCTTTGGGTTTGAGGTGAGTCTCTTGTAAGCAGCATATAGACGGGTCTTGCTTTTTTATCCACTCTGTTACTCTGTGTCTTTTGATTGGTGCATTCAGTCCATTTACATTTAGGGTGATTATTGATAGATATGTACTTATTGCCATTGCTGGCTTTAGATTTGTGGTCACCAAAGGTTCAAGGGTTGCTTCTTTACTATCTAACAATCTAACGTAACTTTCTTGTTAAGTTATTGTGAACACCGTCTGATGTTTCTTTATTTCTCTCCCTCTTATTCTTCCTCCTCCATTCTTTATATATTAGGTGTTTTATTCTTTGCCTTTAGTTAGTATTTGGATGATCTGCTTTCTTTGCTATGATTTTATTTTCTCTGGTGACATCTTTTTAGCCTTAGGGGTGCTTCCCTCTAGAGCAGTCTGTTTAAGATATCCTGTAGTGGTGGTTTATGAGAGGCAAACTCTCTCAACTTTCGTTTGTCTGGAAATTGTTTAATCCCTCCGTCATATGTAAATGATAATCGTGCTGGATACAATATTCTTGGTTCGAGGCCCTTCTGTTTCATTACGTTAAATATATCATGCCATTCTCTTCTGGCCTGTAAGGTTTCTGTTAAGAAGTCTGATGATAGTCTGATGGGTTTTCCTTTGTAGGTGATCTTTTTTCTCTCTCTGGCTGCCTTTAATACTCTGTCTTTATCTTTGACCTTTGCCATCTTAATTATTATGTGTCTTGGTGTTGTCTTCCTTGGGTCCCTTGTGTTGGGAGATCTGTGGGCTTCCGTGGACTGCGAGACTATTTCCTTCCCCAGCGTGGGAAAGTTTTCAGCCATTATTTCTTCAAAGACACTTTCTATTCCTTTTTCTCTCTCTTCTTCCTCTGGTACTCCTATAATGGAAATATTGTTCCGTTTGGATTGGTCACACAGTTCTCTTAATATTCTTTCATTCCTAGAGATCCTTTTATCTCTCTCTGCCTCAGCTTCTCTGTATTCCTGTTCTCTGATTTCTATTCCATTAACAGTCTCTTGCATCTCATCCAGTCTGCTGTTAAGCCTGTTGATGGCTTGTCTGATTTATGCATTGTCTTTCCTCACTTCCCTCACTTCCTCCCTCAGCTCTTACATATTTCTCTGTAGATCCGTCAGCATGGTTATGACTTTTATTCTGAATTCTTTTTCAGGAAGACTGTGCATTTCCATCCCTTCAGGTCCTTCTCTGGGGTTGTCTGGTTGATCTTAGTCTGGATCATATTCCTCTGTCTTTTCATGGCTATAGAAGTGGTCGCTGGTAGTTGCCACGTATGTCAGCTGGGCTCTTTAAGACTTTAAAAAGAAAAAGAAAAGAAAGAGAGAAAAAAAAGAAAAGAAAAAAGAAAGAGAAGAAAAAACAAAAGCAAAAAACAAACCAAAAACGCCCACTGGGTGTAGATTCTGTGGGGATGCTGTAGGTGGCGCTGTTGCTCCACTACTTCGCAGCCGTAGCCGCGCTGCTCTGCAGGACCCTTTACAGCTCTGCCTCGCGGGGTGCTGAGTCCTCTCCGGTGTAGCTGCACGCTGTGCGCTTTCCTGTGTATTCTGGTCTCTCTTTTAGGAATAGTTGTATTTGCTGTGTTTTCATAGATAAATATAGTGTTAGGAGGAGATTTCTGCCGCACTGCTTACACCGCCATCTTTCCGGAAATGAGAGTCTCATTATTATTATTATTAATTATTATTAATTTTAACCAGGCCACAAAGACCCTTCTAAGCTCTTGGGAAAGAAAAGGCTCAATGCAACCACCATTTACTGGCATCCTGTCAGGCGTACAGGTGTCTCTGCCGTGAAACCAGAATAAGGGAAGCTCTGGGAGGTGAGAATGGTCCTCGCCGTGTTCTCTGCTTGCTCACTGCGGTGGCTGAGCCACCGTGAGGCGCCCTGGGAGAAGGTGGGTGACTTAGGACGTGCCACGTGAGCCTTCATTTCTCCTCCTTTCAGCCAATCTCCTCCCATCCTTCTAACCGTTAAAGCATCTTCTGAGCTACTTTGCCTTCAGTGCAAAGGAGATCTGGCCCATCCAAGAGGAAGGGGCACAACTGGGTACATTCTAAGTGTCCTTGTCCACTTTAGGAGACTCGAGTCATTGCGGCCGCCCCCGCCAGGGAGACGAAGCCTGAAGGGAAATTCGGCAAACAGCGACCACCGTGCTGCTGTGGGAGGTTCAGACTCCGACAGAATGGTTTGCTTCCTGCGACAGATCGAAAACCCAGACGTGCATATAAAGTGTTTTTCACAGACTGGCTCTCTGTGATAGAATAATTGAAAAGAAATGTATATTTGGTCATTCAGGTGATCATACGTGTATTTCTCAAATATATTTGGTCTTCATGCACAGTTCCTAAAAAATGCTTCAGTGTCATAAAGGTGAAGTGGGTGTCTTATTATGTCAACTAGGACGGTTTCAGACCCCCCCCAAGGGCCAGGGCTGGTCGTCAGGAGGACCAGCCCGTGATCAGAGGCTGGGAGCTCTCCGTCATCCCCACACCCCCCTCCCCACCTCTTGCGTCTCCCGGGAGGACAGTGGGGAGAGCGGCTGGAGGTTAATTAGCCAACGGCGGACGACTCAGGCCATCATGACTATGTGATAAACCCTCCATAAGAACCCAAGAGAACAACTTTTTGCTCTCTCTCTCTCTTTCTTTTTTTTCTATTCCCCTTTTTCATAGAACTTCTATGCTTGGGGAACCAGACTGCTTCCACATGCCACTGGACTGGGGGCACCATACAGACAAGCTCCAGCAGGACAGATGCTCTCTTGTTCAGGACCTCGCCCTGGGTGTCAACATCGGGCTGTTGATTCATGACCTTCATCATGTCCTTTAATAAACCGGTAAATGCAGCTGTGTCTCTGAGCTGCTCTAGCAAATTAATCAAACCTGAAGAGGAGGTTGTTGGAACCTCCAAAGTGTAGCTGGTCAGAAACACAGGTAGCCGCCTGGGACTTGTAACTGGTGTCCTGAGAGAGGAGGTCAGGTGGAGGGCACTTTTGCAGGAGTGAGCCCTTAACCAGTGAAATGGGCAGAGGGTGTCAGAATTGCGTTGGCTTATAGGACGCCTAGTTGGTGTCCAAAAATCGCCTGGTGTTGTGTGTGGGAGGATCCCACACACACACAACACACACATACATTGGAATTGGTCTCAGAACCAGGTGGTCTCTCATGCTAAGTCATGAAGACCCTTCCTAGCCAGCTCTGGCAGGCTCAGAGGGGGTTGCAAGAAGCAATCTCTCCCACTGATGTCTCATAACTGCGTCTCTCTGCCATTAATCATGAGTGTAAAGTAGACAAGAATCTCAAGGAATAAGAACATTACATGGGGCACAGAATCCTATTCTTTCTTTCCAGTGTTCTCAAGATATCAGGGCTGGAGACAGTGAGGAAAAACCCAGGGAAATTAGGAGGCCTAACAGAAGATGCAATGTGAAGTTTATTCCTCCTAATTCTGTACCACTGAATTTGTACCTATACTGGCTATAAAATGGCCACCCCCCATTCTATGGTATTAAACAGAGAATGTACCACACAGTTCACTGATCTACAACTTAACAACAATCTTCCAGAAGGCATAATCTAGTCAAATAAATAAACACCTCAGCCCCAAAGGTCAAAGTCAGCGATCTGGTTATGTTCCTGGGAGAGAGACTCAGTATGCAATGCAAGGATCTTACATCTAATGACGTCTGGAGGAGACTGGTAGGTGACCTCCAGATGCTCTCCCCCGGGGAAGGAGCTCCCAATACTTGAGTATTGACTAAATTTCCAACACTAGTTCTGTGAAAAACTCACTGAGAATTCTGTAGAAACTTCTAACCACAAAAACAAAGCAGCTCACTTCCTACCAGATGGAAGTGCCCCCTTTAAGGAAATGACACTAGGAATTTTGAGCACTTATGGGTCAGAGTCCTGTCTCCCTAAGAGGCTTCCTCTCCAAAGCTGATTCTCTTGTACTGGAATGAAAGTCATGCAGACACCTCCTGGAAAGCTTGAAGGGTTAATAGACAAGGAAACATTGTCTCTCAGCTTCATTCTACCCTTCAGTGCATTGATGTGTGGTATTAGGGCTAGGACTACACAAATGCTACTGTCGCTTGACCAGTCAGCCAACTCCGCAAATAGCTGGGTGCTAGTGGGAGACTAGGAGTGTGTAGGAGCGAAAGGTAGTTGCTCTTTTCCGTTTGCATGCTGTGTGCTTGAGGTTCCTGGGAGCAATACTCCAGCAACACCAGAAAGAGGAGGGGGTGGGAGGAAAGAATTAGAGAAGGGAAAAGAGGGGGTAGAAAAGGAGAAAAGTTACAGACACTATGTTCTTTCTCCTAAGTACTACTTTGCATGTTTCCTAAAACCAAGGGGAATGTCTTTCACAAGAGTTCAATTACTGGAATCAGGAAATCAGCATTGATATAATTCTATCTAATTTATATACCTTATTCAAATATTGCCAATTACGCCATTAATGTCTGTTATGGCAAGTTGCTTTATTTTATTTTGGTTCCACAGGATATAATCCAAGGTTCTATAGCATTTAGTGATTATGTCTCTAGACCTCTTTAATATAGATTTTTTTCTCAGTCCTATTTGTCTCTTACTACTTTGACATTTTAGAAGAGTACAGGCCAGTTATGTTGTGGAATGTCCGTCAGTTTGGGTTCGTCTGCTCTTTCCTCATGAATTAGAATCATATCATGCATCTCGGCAGAAATGCCTCAGAAGTGACGTGTTCATTTCAGGGCATCGTGTTGAGGAGGCACAAGATCTCTAATTGTCCTACTCTTGTGTGGTTAAATTTGATCTCTCAACTAAAGAGATGTCAACAAGCTTTGTACATTTATAGGGATCCTGTGTTATCCTGTGTTAAAGGGGCACAAAAATTCTCAGTCATGATATAAATTGGTCAAGGGGATGATAGTACAGCATGGAGAATATAGCCAATGATTCTGTAGTATCTTCCTACGTTGGCACATAGTAGCTGCACTACTGGGGGATGAGGATTTAATCATGGAGGTAACTGGTGAACCACTGTGTGGTATACTTGAAACCAGTATAAGATTGTATATCAACTACACTTCAATAAAAAAGTAATAAAAAGAAAAGAAAAATAATATGCATACATTGAAAGAAAAACTAAAAAAAAGAATAGGGAGCCTATGGAGTTGTAGTTTGAGGCTCCATATATATCCTATTTTCCCCATTATTTTTAGCATCCATTGACGATTTATACCTAAAAATATTATTATGATATTTGCTGAATGACGGTTTGCCAATGAAGGATCATTCCTTTTATACTTATTACTTGGCACCCTACTATAAGAGAGAACTTTCTCTTCTGTCCTATTTATTCCATTTCATTTCTTTCTTTATAACAGTATGGACTCATGGATTCCAGTTATATTCTGCGGTTATATTCCATTACTATCATTATTCATTTTGATGCCCTAACTTTCCCCTACTTTGCTCGTGGGGGTCCTTTCAAGCTGTTCCCTTTGACTTTGGCACTGTCTTCACCATTCTTCGTGTACATCTTTACTTTCTGGCATATGGCAAGTCTCATCTTGAACTTTACTGCCCCAGCCTTGGAATCAGTCATTTTTCCAGGATCGCTGGCTTCTTTTCTTTTAGTGAAGCCTGGTATTTAGAATTCATGGTCTGGGTACCATTGTGTCATTGCTGGTAGGTCCTCTCTGTGGACAGAGCTAGTGTATACATGCAAGTATTCTCCCCCCATCTCTCCCTTTCTCTCTCTCTCTGTCTCTCCATCCATCTCACTTAAATTCGTATTCATAGAGACAATTTATGAGAGTGTGTTTCTCCACCACTTCATGAACTGGAGCTATTTTCATGATAATCTGACTTCATACGACAATGGTCTGTTCTGGTCATAAAGGCCAGACTCACACGGATCTGGGAAGGGCCTGTGCTCACCATGCCACTGAAAAGTATCTGCTGTGCCCAGCCTGGAGGTACAGGCTCGTGAGATGTCTACGAAGGAATCCTCTCAGTGTGGCCGTCTAGGACTCAAGCCCTGCCTGCAACTGTCGAAGAAGACATGCTTGGTATTCCCCAGGGATCTCTCTCCACCTGCCCCCTTGTGTATGGAGACATAAGAAGGCCAACACACATCAGAGCACAAATTACAGGAGATACATGAAGCCCCGTCTCAAAGGCTGGTCCCTGAGATTAGACTTGGATTATTAAGACTCCTGCTAACTATGGAATCATCAGTGCTGTCTCAGTGGGGAAAAAAAAGTCTTCTCCTTTAGCTTTACACATAAACAAACAAACAAACAAAAACTTGTTTCAAAGACAACTGAGAGCAGAAAGGATACTGGGGAGATGGGTGTGTGACATAAAGCAAAGGGCTCTATTGCTCCTCTTTGTCCTGCCCTCAATGGTGAGATTCTTGACCAGAGTGAAGAGTGACTGAAAGGAGAAGTAGGATCAGAAAGTCAGCGTGAAGTTCTGTTCCACTTGATTCTGCCGTAGAAAATTCATTCACCAGAATATGCAGGTGAAAACCAATCCCAGACTGATTAATAACATAAGACACAGGCTATATCCATGGCTGCCGGATGGATACATCCTGGCCGACGAGGCCCCGCCTGAGGGCACTCCCGGAAAGATCCTGACCTTGATGGTTCCACTCAACAAGTTCTAGGGATGGTCCCGGAAAGGGCTGGATTCAATGTCCTACTGATTAACCTTTAATCAAGCCAAGACTGGAGGGAGAGTTAAGTGAGATGTGTTCTCAGGACTATTCACCAGAGAAGAAGGTACGGTTCTGTTTCCAGTTACAGCTGCCAAATAGAGCTACCAAGATAGAGTGTTTTGCAAGGATCTCGACAGCAGTCATGGAGTCACTTCTCTGCTAAGAGATGGAGGTGGAAGGAAGGTACGCATACTAAGAGGACTCTGGGAATGTTGGTGACCCATTACTCAAAGACTTGTTAGAAGAAATGGAGAAAAGCAGCAACAGGGTTCCTCTCCAAGTCTGGTCTCTCAGACGAGGCTACGGACTGAGAAATTACCATCATGCACTGGGAATCGCTGCTCTCCATCATTTTCATCTTCTCATCCTCTGTTTTACACATGAGCCTGTCTGACCTGAGGATATGGTGCTGAATGAAAGAAAGTAAAAGGATTGAAGACACGGAATAAAGCAAACAGTTATTTTGTGTGAATTGCTAAAGCCTGGATTAAAGAGATCTGGGGATGCCAGGGTTTGTTAGTAGCTGAGGTATGAAGCTCCTTTTCCTCGGTCTCATACCATCTGCTTCCAAAATCCTGTTTATAGAACCTTACTCAGGTTGACCTGAGGCATTAAAGCTCAGAAACTAAATTTAATATCCATCCCGACCTTTGGTTCAAGAAACAGAAAAGATTGTCATCATGGCTCATAAAAGGCCAGCCTGTGACTTAGTCTGATGCAGGCCACAATTAGGCATAAAATATTCTTTCTTGGCTGGATATCCCATACTGAGGTCTAGAACACGAAAACTTGTCTTCCTTAAGGGAAGGTGTGGGAAACAAACCTACTCTTGTTCTGTGATATCTCCATACAGATCCCTGCACAATGTCAGGCCCAGGTCATTTTCCAGAAAGTTCTGGGGAATTAGGACGATTGCATGACCCAAAGCACTTAGCTCTTCCTCTTTGACACCCCGTGTTATTATGTCTTAGGACCAAAACAGAAATGGCTTGAAAAACGGAGAAACTATTAGGAAATGTACCACCTCTGATTCACGGTAGGTGTTTTAATCCCGCTAATTAGGTGTTAAAACCAGATGACAGACTATTGTCATTAGTTGTTCCACTGTATCAAAGGACAGAATAAAGATCTACTCTCAGTTATGAAGGCCGAACAAATAATCTTAAGAATCACAAAAGAATCTGCGTGAACTTCAGTATGCCACATCTCCTTTTGCGCCTGTATTTCAAAATTGTGCCATGTTGCAAAGGCATATTATAGCTTGCTGGGAATCGAGGGGAAGTAACTGTGGAGCATTGTGACCCATCCCTACTGTTGGGGTCTCCAGTGATTCAATAACTATGGATAAAATAAAGAAGGCTTGGAAACTGAGCTGTTTGGAGATGAAGAAAGAAGGGACATTTTTCTCTCTCGGTATTAATTTGCCCCTGATGTAATGATTTAAAACCTCACCTAGAACAAAATGGTAACCTAAAAGGAGAGGTTAAATTCACTATGCATGGCATTGTTACGTATCAGGCCTTTCAGGAGATAGGAGAATGGTCTAATAACAGCACAGTCTTGAATTCTACCACGGATACCCTGCTCTCATTCTGAAGGCCAAACATCCAAAACTCGGGAAGAGGGTCTGGCCCAATTTTCCACATTAGAATGTAAAATATAAACCTGCCTGGATTTGGGGTGATGTAAATAGCCCCTAATGGGACCTCAGTGGTGTAAACTCCATTGACTCTCTGCATTGCCCAGAACAGCTTATAATAACCCTGTACAGAACTGTGGCCACACAGTGTTAACTTCCTAAGAGGAGCTTCCATCTGAGGGGCCCACAGAGAAGTGGGATCCACAGAGTTTACAGTTCTGTTGAACAGAAGGAGAGGCCAAGTTCCTTTCTCCAGGCTTGATTTCTCTGCTGACTCTGGGATATGAAGGCCTGTGCCAGACAACGCTAGACAAATCAAGGGGATTCATGAAGCAAACATTCCTCTCTTCTCATGCCTTCAAGAAATTCTATTTTATGGAGGCGGTAATATTAACAGGAAATCTGAGCATGAGCCAGCTGGGTGAGTGAAAACCTATTTTTCTACCACTGTCCTGCAGTCGAATGTGTAGGCAATGAAGTGTGAAAGGTCAGACAAATGCGAGGCACAGAGCATGGAGCCGCACACCGTGCCACCCACTCTCAGTTCACCCGACTGCAGGGAAGATACGGAGGTTAGAGACGGAACCTATAAATAACTGTTTGTCGTGAAAGTAAAATATCCCGAGCCCTGATTTGCCTTGAGTGAATGAATGAGTACCGACCTACTCACACGGAGAGGTCCTGTTCCTGCCAAATATACACCCCACGCCCTCCACATCTTCTGCTTCAATATTTCAATAAAAGCCCCCAAGGGGGATTAGTGTGTGAGCTCAAGAATCAGGGCAGCAGCCTCTGGTTTCTGCTTTTCAGGATCAGGCCTTCACTGGTGCCATCAGACACGCAGACCCTGGCCCTTTGGGGCGCCCCTCACACCCGGCCTCTGCGCTTCCCGCCGCTCCGCAGGAGTCCCCATCCCCACGGGGCGCAGCGGCCGGCCAGCCCAGCCCACCCTGCCCAGAGGCCCCGATCCTCCCCAGACGGAAGGTACTCCACCGTCTCTTTCACAGTAAGGTGATCCCCTCACACCGCTGCCTCACGCTCTTTTAGGGAAGGAAAAAGCTCTTTTCCTTGTCTGTAAAGCTCTTCCAGGGAGGGGCGAACAATTCCTTCTACCTTCTTTTAGAAGAGATGCCAAAGAGGACCACCTGGGCCGCCGAGTGTGAGAGCCCCGACGGGACGGATCCTGCGGTTTCCGCGCACAGCGCAGCACGTCTGGCATCCGCACGGTGACCGGCCAAGCCTGAGTCCAGGCCCAGAGCCATACCCTACCTGGAAACAAGGTTTCCATTCAGTCTTCTCTTTTTTCTCATCCAATCCTACCCTTTCAGTTCTTTATCCCTCTGCCACAGATCTAGTTGTAAAATGGGAGGATATTGTGGGGGATGAAGACACTACATGGAATAAGAATCCCCAAATTTAACTTTGGGGACATTGTGATTCAGTAAATCTGGCAAGACCAAGAAAAGCCAGGACAAAGGGCACAAAGTTCTATTTGCCTTCAGCATCAGACCGTTGTGCCCTTAATGTCCTGTGTGAGGTCTCTCCCAGGAACAAGGGAAAAGATGGACATTCACCCCCTCTGTTGGCTCAGGCGGTACAAGGGCTGGCTAGCCTGACCTACAGCAGATGGACCACCGGCTTAGTTTATTCGGGATCATAAAGGTTAATCCTGTGCATAAAATCTGTATCTCAAGGCTTGAAGTTCAAGTGAGACTACATAAGTAAAAACCCTCTTTCCTCTCAATAGTATATTGTCTGTAAATATCTAGCTCCTCAAACGTTCGTCGGGCCAGGTTTACCATCTTACAGGCCCTCTGATTAACAAATTAATTAAACAAGCTCATTCATATGTACATTTTGCATTTGCCGGACGGTCCGGATTTCACCATTTTGAAAATTATACTTCAGTAAGAGTTAAGAATTCTACAGATTTATTTGAGAGATGGATTGGGGTTTTGTTAAGGATCGACGAATTTATTTTCAGGAGAAACGGATGCTGAGAAAAGACAAGGAAGTTAGACTTTGGGTAAAAGAAAAGAGGCTTAAAAGGGTTAAAATGAGGAAAACTGCTTTCCTGAAACTGAATGACTCCCGTCTGGGCTTGCCCGTGCCTTCTCCGCATGGTCCCCATTCAGAATCAGGGCCTCCTGGTCCAGAGGTCGACTCTGAGCCCTAAGAACCGAAAGGCCCCTCAGCTTGGGCAGCTGTAGCTAGAGCCAGGGACATGTAAGTGAGGGACCCCAGGAGGAGGCTGTGGGCAGACATGGGCACTCCTGGACTTCCTCACAAGGTCTGTTGTCCCTCGTGGTGGTGGGGGGCCACGAAGCTGAACCCCTTCACTGTGCGTTTTTCTGACATGGAAGTGTTAGCAAGCTCCAGGCTCCTGATATCACACTTAAGATCAACTGTAAGAAACAAATCAAATAGTGATAAAATGAAATAGAGGACGTGAATATTTAAAGAGTTGGGTTGTAAATATGTAGGACAGATCATAAAGTCTGTAAGCTCCACATTTAGACAACCCTTTTCTCCTTTCTGTCCCTCTACACCCAGCATATGTCCAAGGAAAATATGCACTCCTCTGTTTGAGGTATGTAAGGGATACTTGGCATTCTTGAGCCAGGAGGAATTAGGGAAATTTGGGGTCTGGAAGGAAAATATTGGTTTTTTTCTAAGAAGGCTTTCCTAAGAAAGGTTCAGATAAGGGGGTGGGGATAATAATAGAAGAGCTGGAACCCACAGAGACCCATCTATGTGCATGAGCTAAGGTTTTTACAAACATAACTCATTTAAATCTCCATTTACTGGGCAAAGGCAGTTTTTACCCTTGTTTCCTAGATGAGGACAAGGCGAGAGAAGGTATGGTTACAAGTTCTCCCAGGAAAATAGCAGACTCAGGACTATAACCCAGGAAGAAGCCAAATCAGTGCGGGAGAGAACACGGTCGGAAGGGTGAGGAGGCCCAGAGTAGAGGAAGGCTGTTTCTCACTGGCAATCTATTTCTCGACTTGGGGGTTTTCTGCGTCAAACTCACGGTGTCCTTCCTGGCCTCAGCCACCCTCCCAGCCAAGGGGCTCCCGCTGCAGCTGCGTAAGCTCAGTGAGGATTCGCCCAGTGCACGGATTTGTCATCGATGCCTGATGCTCAAGGGCACTGGGCCTGCAGAGTGAGGAAGGAGGGGCCCGGACAGTAGGTGCTTAGATTCCCTTCCCGTTTCCCCATAGGGTCCTGGAGCCGGAGCCCTGAGGCTTTGCCTTACATCTTAAGGTAGAAAGACCTTGACAGTGTGGGAGATGGAAGACCTTGTTGGCTGTGTATTAGGAGTGGTCCCTGACTCCTCCCTCCCTCAGCCCCAACGTCCAATCCAACCACAATCCTCGCAATGTGCTCATTTGAAACAATCCACATTCTCTCCGTGCCCACTGCCCCCCCCCGCCCATTTAACCACGGTCAGCCAGAGCCTAGGTGACCACAGCATCCTAATGGCATCCACTTTGCCCTCCACCATTCATTCCCCAGTGTTTTTAAACCAGATTTAAATCCTTTAATGTCTCTTGACTACATCTACAAAAATCTCCGGCTGCCCGATAGCGGGCTGCAAGGGCTTCAAGGGCTGCATGATTTGGTTCCTGCCCAACTTCTCAACTTTTCCTCGCGCCCACCTCCCCTATGCTCACCAAATCCAGCCGCACTGGCCCTCATACGCACTTCTCATTCCTGGCTTTCTCTCTCCTCGGAGCTCATACCTCTGTCTGAAACTCTTTTCTTAGCTCCCACATAACTGGCAGGACCCATGCTCCATTTCTCAGTTTAAATGTCACCCCACAGCGAGTCATCTCGCCCTCCCCACTTGCACTCCTCATCTTCCTCTCATTCATCGCTGCATAGCACTCGTGAGAACCTGCTGTTCAGTGGCTTGTTTTCTTGTTCTTCAACTGCCCCGCACCTTAGACTGTAAGCTCCACCAGGACAGGAACTCTGTTTCATTCACTGAGGCGTCAGCGCGTCCTCTGAGATCTGGGTCAGGTTCTCAGCTCCCATGCTGAGGGATGTATGAAGACGTTTTGAGTTCCTGCGCGCTGTAAAAATTATGAACTTTATGATACCTCCCATACACAACTGAATTAAAATTATACCAAAATTAAAATAAAACTTGCACATATGTTGAAATTAAACTAGCTTATTTGTAGATTTCCTGATTGTGCAATTTTGGGAAAGGTCACTTCTTGGGTGTCCCTGATTTCCTGCTCACCTAAGCCCATGTGTTGCCTGCCACCGGGTAATATACAGCTGCCCAGGACCTGACAGGGAAAAGCTATTTCACATTTCACCATCAGAGCAAAGGTTTGTATTATCATGTAAATCTTACTTAATAAATATGTACTGTAGTGTTGGTCACTGGTAGCATTACCTCTTTTTCTACATAAGAACAATTAATCTTTTGGCCTCTTTCGTTTCTTTTCATCCCACACAGCCTACCAAACCCTATTTGACTTTAAGCTATTGACAAACTCTAATTCCCCAAAAACATTCACAGAAGGAAAACATGGAGGAAAGAAGCTGTGTGTTTCTGTGTGTGAGTAGGGGAAGGAGGCAGATGCTATCAGCAGACGTGTAAAGTCCACATCATTTGCACACAGGTACTGTGCTAGGCTAGCATGAAACAAAACCTGAGTAACGTGCATTGCCTGTCACATCTCAGCATCTGTGCACATTTTCTCCTTTGAAACCACCCACCTCCTACCCCACCCCACAATCCCTCCAGTAATTTTTTCCTTGGGCTCCTAAACTCAGTTATATCTTCCCTTTCTATGCTCTCAGAGCTTCCTACAGTTGCCTGATGCAGCCCTCAACACAGTTTAGTTAGGTTGATATAACGTGAACATATATCTCCCTTTCCTTTTAAACTATAATCCCCAGGAAGACAGTGCTCATGTCATCTTATTCACAGTCGGATTCTAAGCGCCAGCACACAGCAGCAGCTAGCAATATATATTTGTTAGATTAAGGTATCAATGAGTGAACGAATGAACACTATGTCCCCAACCTCAATATGCTTCCAACCTTGCCATTCGACATCATGAGTGTGGTACCGGGATGTGAGAGTGGGCAGTGGGAACATGGGTTCTGACGCCGATCCTGGGGTCCTCCCTGGAGGAGGTGGTGGATGAGTCTTGGAGGTTGAAGAGTTGGGGCAGGGACGGGACTTCCACAGGCAGCAGGGTGCCCGATGGCTATGCGGAGAGTCACCCGTACAGTGATGGGCCATAGGAGGGTGCCACTCATGGAGAGTTCTTGTAACACATCTGCTTACATTTGGTGAGGTCAGACTGATCTTATTCTTGATGAACTCAGGAAGATGCTGACTGCTTATACTGAATGTACTCTCTAAATACACAATATGTTATTAACCTAGAATGGACAGGAAATAAACAGTCAGTCCTGATGGTGACTCCTCACCTTTTACCCCTTTTTAGGGGGAAATCAGGACATTGGTCTACCTCTGAGATACATTTGAAACCATCCAAATTCTCTCCATACCCACATCTCCACATTACCCTCCGTCTGCCAAAAGCTGGTCTGCAGTCAGCCCAGCGAGTTCCTAGAACAGCCCTGAGTGAGATCAGTGTTTTGGAAACATCCAGAAAAATGTGCAGTGCATAATCAGTTGCTAAAATATATATTCATAATGATATTAGCTAATATTAGACATTTATTACAGGCCAGATACTTGTTAGCGCTTTGTACACATGAACTTTGATCTTTACAACAATCAGTGAAGTAGGTACTGCTATTACATCATACAATGAATAAACTGAGGCACAGGGAAATTGCACAGCTTGCTTGAGGTCACTCAGAACACAAACGGTGGATCGCGGACTCAATCCAGGCGGCAGAGCCCCCGCTTTGCAGCTTCCTGCCATTATGCTGTGGTTTCTCCTGAAAATTTAATGCCACTTTTGGAGCCAAGACCCACACCTTATACTTTTTCAGACATCTCACAGAATTCAGAAGTCAAAGTTGGAAAGGTTCCAGGACAGGTAGACAGTTTGTTAGTACTACTGGAGAAGAAAGTCTTAGAACGAAATTAGTAATTCCCAACAAACAACATCCATACTACTAGCAATATGCCAGATGACTTTGAATATGTTTGGACAGATATTTCCATTTTAATAGCTGTGTTTAAAATATATTTAAAATATGCATTAGGTAGACATGCCAATATGCATTATGCTAATTAATTATTCTAATTATCTTAGTTTTTAATTTTGAGGCCTATCAAAATATACCACTGGAGGGACTTCCGGGAATATGGCGTCGTGAACGGACCAGCAGAAAAATTCCTCCCAACATTATATTTATTCACGAAAATACAGCAAATACAACTATCCCTAAAAGAGAGACCAGAATACACAGGAAAGTGCACAGCGTACAGCTACACCTGTGAGAACTTGGCAGCCGGTGAGGCGGATGGGATACGGGGAGGCGACCCGTTGGGACTGAGCGCTCCCCCCTCCCAGAGCTCCGG
>JAQQAC010025234.1:35223720-35264460 GCA_029783875.1 Phataginus tricuspis | reverse complement strand
ACCTGATAAAGGGGGTGGTTTAGTCATCATGGTATTGCTCATGTAATTGTAGGTTAATGATACTAAAGTAAAATAAATTGTTAAAAAAAATACCACTGGACAAATAATATTATAATAATTTATTGTTCATGATTCAAACAGAAATTGTTGATATTTTATTTATTTACTAGCTTATTCTTTCAACAAATATTTAGTGAACACCTATTATGGGTCAGGGGTTGTTCACAAATAGACAAACAAAAATTCTTGCCTTTTCATAGTTTGCATTCTAAGGGGGGAGAAACAGATAACAAAAAATTTGAAAGTAAAAATAATATAGTATATTAGAAGACTATAAAAACTATGGAAATATAGACAATGGCAAGAGTAGGGATGGCAATTTTTAAATGAAAAGTTATTACAAGTTAATTTGAAGCATGTTTTATTTAAAAAGTATGATTTTACTTTAAATTCCTTTCTCTGGGGACACTCTCTTTACCATGCCTTCTTTTATTTATGTTATGTTGAAGCCAGAGACAAATCTCATTTCAAAGTAAATAATGAATAAAGTAAATAAAACAAACACTAAGCAATTAAATATTTAAAGAAAACATTTAATGATTATAATAGTGCTTCATGGATATGGCAAAAAAATGGGAGAGTAGCCCTTCTGTGTCTAAATTGTGGAATTGTTCAAGTAGGGACCACCAAACACTGTTTTCTCCCTCAGTTGATTCTATCTGTGTGTTGATGGGAGGAAACTAGAGCCACTCACCCCAACCAAGTCTCGGCACTGACGCTGAGGTGCTCCCTCACCAGGCTGGTGGGGGTTCTGTCGCCCAGACACATCTGAGCTTCTGTGACCCCGCTGCTTTCTTCTGTGATTACTTACAAGACCAGGTCTGTGGAAACAGCAGAAGATGAAATACGAGTATGAAAGAAGCCGTATCATCACACCCCATTCCTTATGTCACACAGCCACAGTTAGCTGCCTGATGCCAAAGTGCGCACAGACTCTGTTCAGGCTCTGGCGGAGGCACGGTCCCCAGGAGCGGGCTGCGGGCTTTCCTTTGCAGAGGACAAGAGGCGGTGCCAGGTGCTGAGGACGAGCGGCAGCTCTCTCCTCGGCCAGCCGCCTGTTTCCAAAGACATAGGTTTAAGGAAGTGAATTAATGTTTCCCAAATCACATCTATAGTACATACTGGCCAGAAATGGAGACTCTGAAACTTGTATGAATCCCATTTGAACCTGTGAATAACCATATGGGTTAAGAACCAGGCTATCTCTATCCCATGGGGGAGTGGGAGGAGTCTGTCATGGTTAGGAGAGCCAATGCTAGTGTTCCAAGGGTCAGACTTTTAATTCTGGCTCTGCCATTTATTGGCTATGTGACTCGTAAATTCATCCAACTCCTCAGCTATCACATTTAGAGAACGTTTACTGTCTCAGGGCCCGCTGGTCTTTGCCATCATCATCACATTATTATTACTGTCACAACTATCACCTATTGTCTTTCTCACCTTGATTTTTACCCTTGTGTGAAACTGCCTTACACTCCCCTTAATCTCTTGGACTGACAGGCATC
This sequence comes from Phataginus tricuspis, assembly GCA_029783875.1. Classification (NCBI taxonomy): domain Eukaryota; kingdom Metazoa; phylum Chordata; class Mammalia; order Pholidota; family Manidae; genus Phataginus; species Phataginus tricuspis. The sequence goes on along the minus strand of JAQQAC010025234.1, from coordinate 35,262,895 downwards.
TACAATGTGTTGCTATTATTGGTCCCAATAGCAAATATTTATGGTACACTTACTACATGCCAAATGCTTTTAGGGCATTATCTTCTTCAGTCTTCACAACTAGGGCATGAGATAAATACTAGGGTCATCCATAATTCATAGTTAAACACACAGCTCACCTAGAAGTCGACGCTGCTGATTGCAGTCCATGTTTTCTTACCTACCAGCCTGACTACCCGCTGGCCTAGCAACTCCAAAACGGCATCCGTGAAAATGGCTCGGGATCTCCTGCAGGAAATTGGACACTCCAGGAGTTAGACTCTAAACTAAAAGGTTTAGAACTATCCTGGTGTTACTGAGAATGGTGGTTGCTTAAGGAATTTCCGTTTTCTCTGTTTCAACTTCCCTTTCCACAGGGGAGTGCCAAGTAACTCCGAGTCCTCTTCAGAGGGAGAGTTGGGAAAACAGTGAGATCAAGGGACTCACCTGGGAAGAACAAGCAGAGGCCGGCGCCAACGAATCAGCCTCTCACTTTCCTGCAAGGTCCAGCCACGCGCCTTCTTTTTAACAAGCTTGAGTGGCAATTGAGTAAAAGACGCTATAAAGGACAAACATATGCGGAGTAATAATGATGTCCTTTTACATGATATAATTTTCAATGTGTATTGTTTTTTCTGATAAATTTAATGCATTTTATTGGAAAACTGAAAATGCAAAAAAATAGCTAAGCTATCTTGGATGTTTCTGTCTAGACTTCGATTACATTTAAATTATTCTCTTCCCGTGTCCGTACAACCTGCCCGCGTCTTCACGCACCGGGAGTCCAGAGCCGCGGAGACCCAGAGCGTCCCAGAGCGCAGCAACCCAGCCCACTCCCCTCCAGGCCTGCGGCTGGTTCGCCCGTCTCCCCTCCCCCTCGGGGCGGTCGCTCCCCATTGGCCGTTGCCGTGGCAACCGGCCGCGGCCGCGGGCGGCCGGTACCGCAGCAGGGGTGGGGCCTGGGGGAGGGGGCGGGAGAGCCGGAGCCCGAGGAGGCGTCTGCTGCAAGTTCCCGGCGGCTGCGGAGCTCGCCCCGTCCTCCGGGAGGGAGGAGGCCGGGTGGTGGGGCTGCTGGTCCTGCCTGCCTAGCTGCCGACACTCTAGTGCCTCGGGAAGGGTGGTTCCTCTCCGCGCTATCGGCAGCCAGACACGCAGGGAAAAAAAATCCCAGCGGCCGCTGCTGATGTTGGGCTCGGAGGCTGCATCCGACTCGGTCGCAAGGAAAATGGACTCAGTTTGCGTCTCTCCTTCCTTTCCGCAGCTTCTCCGGGTCTCAGCATGGTAAGTAGGAGACACTGGGGCTGTCTTCGTGGTTCAGCTGGCTATTAAAATGACCTGTGTATGCATTTGTGGCCAGCCCTTGAACAATGACTCCCTCAGAGTAGGAGAGGAAGATTTGGAGGCAGAGATGGTGATGGAAAGAGAGGAAGGTTGCCTGGCGGAGGGAAGTGAGAAGGCACCCGCTTGTGTTAAAAAAAAAAAAAAAAAAAAAAAATATATAAATATATATATATATATATATGGTGTTCTCATTTTATCTTGAACTGGCTCAGAGTGCAGACTGAGCCACTTGGTTCCTTTCCTTGCAAGCTTAGAATCAGGGGGTGGAAAAAGCTAACAAGAAATGGGTGTTATTGAAAGGAATCATCTAATTTGCGGCTCTCACAAATAGGGCTGGGCCTCGCTCAAAAACACATTTGGTGCCTCTTAAGCTTCTTGGCCTAATTATAAGGTGATTTTGCTTATTTGCTTCATTACTAAGAAAAGGTGGCCCTGGGATTTAGCATTCTATTTCGCATTCAAATATACTCTAGTTGAGAAACCATTTCCGGATAGAGTTTCAATTTTAGTTCATAGATTCTATTGTGAACATACAAATGTATATACACCCTATGGATATGTATATCATATATACACATTACTTAGCACTTATAGTGCATTTGTGAAAATATTTTTATGCAGGGTGTGCTTTGCAATCATTTTTATGGGTTACAAATGCCCTTGCATGCTTGGAGGTAATTGCATATTTTTGAAACTATGCTTCTGGTTTGTATTATTATTCATTGGCTTCATTTGGATTAATGTGAGATTTATTCTTGTTATTGTCCCTTAGTTTCATTGTGACCAATTAGGACAGATGCCTATCATTTAAACTGTATCATAGCACGAGATGCAAATTCATAGCCTGCCTCTTCTCTTTATTTTTAATTGGGTTTGTGGGGAGATGATTTGAGAGCCCTGAATTCACAGTGATGGGAAAGGGAGGTGGCTCGTGGTTGTTATTTTGTGTCTAGCGTCTTGCCAAATGAATGTTCAAAGCAAATCAGTTTTCTTCAAATCCTACCCCAGCCCCTTTCATGTTTGTGTCTTGTGTCCCAGGAAGCTGGGAGGTGAAATGCATTCATTTTATCTAGTAGTGCTGCTATTTGCTGTTCATTTCTTCAGTATCCAGGCACCATTTTACAGTTCTCTCAAATGTATTCTGGGTCTACTTATTGAGGTGGCTAAGTAAGAAAAGTGGCATTATTTGGAAAATCTAGGTGTTCCTCAGTACCCTATCCATTTTCAAATTAGCCTATTTATACAATGACATGAAATGAGAGTGAGCAAAGCTTAGCCCGAGAATGTGTGGCTTGTAGCCGAAATGGGGGGCTGTTGTAGTTTACAAATGCTTACTGAGATCTGCTTAACCTTTTATTATGTCAAGGCTTTTAGGCAGCTTGGGAGACTTAAAGATGCCTGAGATGAGTAGGTACAGGGCTCCATTACCATCCAGGATAATGGATTTCATTGAATTAAAGCCAGAAAAATCCTTGCAGGTAAAAGTGTTAGTAATATTACATTCATCATATGGACTAGTTGTATCCATCGATCTCTTTCCTAACAACATCGTTAGTGCAAACATTTTTACAATGTAAAAACAGTATTTTTTTGTTTTATACACACTGTCCCCCTTCATTAAAAATTTTAACAAGTATTTGAATCAAGTTAATAGTTTAATTTCTCTGAGAATGAATGTCCTATTTGGTTATATATGAGAAGGTTCTTCAGCCTCTTAATGGGAAGAATGGATTTAATATGCTCATGGCATGTTATATAGATTCACAACTCTTAAGTCATGCTGCTGTGTGCCTAATTATAACAACTAAATAAAGTAGAATAAGGGAAGAGGTACTAGGCTTGTATGTCATATCAAAATTTTTATAACATCCTGTGTCCTGAATCTTTTAATAACTTTGGACTTCCAAAAATCAAAATTTCAGATATATCTCCAGTAAAGCTTTAAAAAATTAAGAGGTGTTGTAGTTGATACAGTTTAACACAGTGAAAATGGGTCTGTTGGGGCTTTGTTATATTTCCTTTGTGTTGAGTTTTCATTGGATTGTGGTTTTGCAGGTGAAGTTGGTAGAGTTGGGGCAGAGGCAAAACCACTGTAGGCCGTGGGCACAGAACTGACTCTCAGTAGCATGTTGCAGCTATGTGGCCAGAGCCTGATGATGGGAACACAGGTCTGTATGTAGATCCCACAACCCGAGACAATTATAAAGCCTTTGCGGGGGACCACAGAAAAGTCAAGTATGTTTAAAGGATGACAAGTTGAACTTTCTAAGAAGGGAAAAGGAAACTGGGATCACTTCATTTGGGGAAGGGAAAGCTGAGAGGTGACAATCATTTACTTCAGAAGAGCTGAGAGTTTTTACATAGGGTATTGCTTATTGCTATTTTTTTGGAACCTAAAATATGGTCAGTGGGCTTCAATTTCTTTAGAAAGAATGAAGATTAGAAACAGAAATTGTAGGACGTCCTGATAGCAAATTTGAGTCGTGAACTGGGTAACCAGATAAGGCAATATGTTTCTTCTTTCATCAAAACCTCCAAAAAGTATGACCTAGACATGCAGTTTTTTGGGCTGGACTAGATTCTTTCTCAAAACTTCTTAGCTTTTTCTAAAGTAAGAGTGTACTTTAGTTGTTTAATATCAGGGACTTCTCGACCTATAACAGTAAGACTCCATTTTGTAAACACTATCCATTTTTCTCAAACACTATCAAGAAAAATGTCATTCTTTTTGGAATACTAAGTATTTTGAGTGGTACTTAAACTTCAAGTAAAACTTGCTTTAATTGAGTAAAACACGTACTATCTAATTTCTTATTTTGTGATACATTCCTTATTTCTTCAAGTGACCTCAGAACATATGTAGATTTTATGTACATGCTTCAAATCTCTGTCAGGATGACTTAGAATATATCTGAAGAGTCAAACAATTTTCTACATTTCTCATGGGTTTATAAAAAGATTAATGCTCTGTTTTCTGTGATTGGAGCCTAAAAGAAAACCAAATTTATCATGGAAGTTTCAACATAAAATAACTCAACAATTGGTTTTTACTGAAACAAATAATCTAGATTTATACTTGGATGTTACTCTGAGAGGTCAGTTACAATTCCCCCTGTTTGCGTATCCCAAATATTATTCTACCAAGTGAAAATGTGTTTTTGAGCAAAATGGATCAATTAATTGAAAAACAACTATTTGTAAAACTTTTATATGACTAGCACAATTTGCCTATTGCTAGAACATAAAATTTCCTTGGGGAATATATGATACACACATGAAATAGTTAATGGCAAAAACAGTCTAGTTGTGATTAGTGCTTTCATCACACCTTATACTAATATAATCTTTCATGGTTCTCAAAGCCATTTTACATTCTTTATTTTTCATCTTCTGTTCCCCCAAATTAATATCATGCCAGTAAAGCTAGTATCATAATTATTTTAAGTAAGTGAAAATAGGCTCAGAGAGGTTAGGCTTGGTTAGGATTGGTAAATGGCTAACTGGACCTGGATTCTGAATCTGTGAGCCCAAATCTGCCATTTTAGAAAATATAACAAATTTTCTTGCCAATTTGAATTTTAAAATATCAAATATGGTAAATCTGCATTAAATGTGGCTCTTTTTATTTCGATTTTTATTTGAGTGTTCCAGGTGCCATGACTTGCTTCTTGGTCATATTGAATTGCCAAATACCCTAAACATATGCTTAGGGTATTGGCCAAGAACAATGTTGCACACAAAAATTATCTTGGAGTAAACCTGGGATTCTTGATACTCTGAAAGAGCATGGAAATATTTGGGGAAAAGTCAGAACTTTGTTGGACTGGTGTGCACTTATTTTCTGGCTGAGTATTGTTTTTGTTTTTAATGACTTACTGGTTGGGAGGTATAATAATTTTTTTCTCTGCTTAGGACAAAATTAAGATCCCTCTAGTCCTGGACCTTGAGAAGACTCAGCTATCCCTCCTACCTACATGTCCTATGCATCTCTCCACCTACATGTTCTTAAGAATAAAAATGATATTAAATGATAAATAAATTTACACCAGTTCAACGATTCTCAGATATTTTTCCTGGACAAATACTTTTATGCCTCTCTAAAATGTTAAAAATTAAATGCTTTTCTACAGAATACTCAAATTTTTTGGCACCTCCCTTTCTTTGACTATTTGGTAATTCAGCACTAGCCAAAGAGGAAATCATGCCATCTGAACTGTCAGTCCACATTTGGGAAGTACCCTTTATAATTAATTAGCTTGCAGTATAAATGAGGTCTGTCACACTCAAGACATTCTGCTTTAAATCAAATCAATATTCATCAATACATTTACATTTTATCTGTTAAAAGCTTTTTTCACATTTGGAACTCTGAGAGGGGAGAAAAAGGTAATACATAAATGTATAAAAAGAAAATCACCTGTAAGCTGTAAGCCTACCATCAAGAAATAATTACTGTTAGCAATTCGGAATATTTCCTCTTAGGCTTTTTAATATGCCAATATAAACACACTCAGACATACAATTTCATAAATGGGGCTATATTCTAAGCGTTGTTTTACGGTTCTTTTACTATACGTGTCAATGAAATATAACTCTACTGAATTTTTAACCTCTGTGTGCATTTTCTTAATGACTCAGAATATTTTTTTCCCCACCTGGGGGTCGTTACACTTTGCTTTTAAATACTTCTCATGATACAGGTAGATCCTGCTTGATTTACAGCAACTGTGAGTCAAGCAGTATTTTTCAGGAAATGTGAGATCTGTACCCTGACCGCGTCTCACAGTGGGTGTTAAATTAACCTTGGTCATCACTTGTCTGCTGATAATGAATGAGGTTTAAGCCCAAGTCATTGAAATCCTTGTCTGAATTGCTAAGAATTTCACCAGGTGTGTGCTTAAACTGCAGTTAAAAAAACAAAAAGAAATCTCTTTGAGATTCATGTTACTTTTCTTCAGGATAGTAGTGGCATCCTGTAGTTTTAGCCTGGGACCAGCTCAAAGTCTCTATAAAAACATATTTAAACAACTTACATTAGCCATCACATGACTTCTGAGACCAAATTAAGATATATTTTTGACATCTGTGTATTCCTTAAACCTGTATGTAGTTTTTAAATGAAAGCCCAGTTATCTGACTCTGTCCTTTTAAAACTACGAATGGTTGGATTCTTTGTATGATTTAAGTTTGAGCTTTAAATATAATTCCTTGGAGAGGTTTCCTTAAGAATAGGTCTCCATTATTACATTCTGTCCCCTGCATGTCCCTTCACAGCAGTTTTCAAAGTGGGAATCCTAGAGCTCTTTGTTTCCTTGCTTGAGCTCCCTACCCTTCACTAGATCATCAACTATGAGGGCAGAAAATGAAGCTGTTCGGTAATAACAGGTGCCTTGGCACAATATATGTGCTCGATTAATACTGGTGGATGGAGTGGATGGATGGTCCCCTGCAGGACCTCTGGCCTACAATTCTGGAAGAGCTTCCCACTAGAAGTTCTTTGTACTGTGATTCTCATGCTTTTATTTTGGCTGCAAAAATAAAATGCATTGTATTTATATATGACAGTCTCAGGATTTTAAGATTTTGATGAAGGAAAACTAAATTCTTCAAGGTGATAAATCACAACACTTAAAAAATCCATCATTATGAAGCCAGAGGGTATTATGCTCAGTGAAATAAGCCAGGTGGAGAAAGACAAGTAACAAATGATTTCACTCATATGTGGAGCATAAGAACAAAGCAAAAAGTGAAGGAACAAAACAGCAGCAGACTCACAGAACCCAAGAATGGACTAACAGTTGCCAAAGGGAAAGGGACTGGGGAGGGTGGGTGGGAAGGGAGGGATAAGGGGGAAAAGCGAGCATTACAATTAGCGTGCATAACATTGGGGGGGGGGCATGGGGAGGGCTGTACAACTCAGAGAAGACAAGTCGTGATTCTACAGCATCTCACTATGCTGATGGACAGTGACTGCAATGGGGTGTGTGGGGGGGACTTGATAATAGGGGGAGTCTAGTAACCACAATGTGGCTCATGTGATTGTATATTAATGATACCAAAAAAAATCTATTAAAAACTGTTCCCCCCGTGCTCTGACATAAATAAGAAAGCTGCGGACGTTTCTTTGGCTCCGTTTATTTCCTTTCAAAACTGAATTGCAATCCAGAAATAGTGACACCACTAAGGGAATACCTTTGGATTCACTGTCATTTATTAAAATAAATTAGTAATTTAATTATTATTAGCATCAAATTACATGAAACACACTCATTGCTATTTTGCTATTCTAGAAATCCACTCTGCTAAATTCACTAATCATAAACAAATCATTCCTTCATATCTGTTCCAAAAATTAGGCTTGAACAGAAATGGAGGCAAAAATCTTACTCAAAAGGTTAAATAAGGGAGCCTCTTGCTTCCATGAAAAGTTTTGAAATCAAATATAAAAAGAGTACCTTGGAGAAGTCTACTTGGTAAATACAGAGAAATATCTTCAGACCAAGGGGAACAAAAACCTCTGTAGGCGCCCAAACTGCTGATGACGCTGAAACTTAGGTATGAGGTAAAAGTCTTTGTTTCTTTTCTTTGGCATCTAAATCAAGATCATTTACTGCAATGCTGGAAACGGAGTCCAAGTGCCATTAAAATATACACAGAAAATCAAATCTGACTTAGTTGAGGCTGTGTGCTCAGAAAACAATTTATTGGTAATATTTTCACAAAGGAAATTTTGCTGTAATCATTATGACTCTAAAAAAACCCTGTGGGCATGTGCTTCAGAAAAGAAGGTGATATGTTCATCATGCCTTCTGTTCCAAACTGGAAATGTTCCCCTGGAAAATGCTTCCAGTATAACCCCAATGAAAATGTAAACCAAGCAAATGTTTCTCACCCACATGCGTTATCTGGCTCTTTCTTGGGCAGCGTGTTGTGGAGAGAGGTATCTTCCGAAAGCATCTGAGCTATTACTCTGTACTCATTGCTGATACACATTAAAGTCCCATAAACTATTTATAGGGCAGATATACCTAATTTGAACATATTTTCCAAAACAAAAATTGGCTTTTTAAAAAAGATCAAATTATCATTGGTATACAGTCTTGGGATGGATTCACATACCCACCACAGTGGTTCAGCATTCACCCATATCATCAAGTCCTCGTCCCCCCCACTGCAGTCACTGTCTGTCAATAGTAAGACGTTACAGAGTCATTAACTGTAATCTCCATGATGCGCTACCGTCCCTGTGACCTACCTATATTGTGATTGCAAAAATTGGCTTTTTAAATGTGAGTAATGAAACAACTAGACAGAAAATTTTAAATGAGTATCATTCTGTAAAATCTAGGATACAGTGTCATTATATCCACAATCCATAAGAAGAATAGCGAGACTACTGACAATTTTGTATATAACAATAACCAATCTAGAGTTTATATTAAAGATCAGTACTCTGAATTCACGTGAGAATTCATAAAAGTCTTCTCTTGATTGGCATCGACAAGGCAGAAGGACTTAGGCATTTTGAAGATCCTGTAGGGCCCATCATTCTTTCTTACGAATTTAAGAGATGATTCAGATCGTGACGTGGGCACTCTGAAATCACTGGGGTTTCTCCACCACCACCTCTGTTGGTCACCTAAACCCAGGGGAAGGCGTTATTCCTACTCCACTGCCTTTGTCTCCTATGTCTCCTCAGGAGGAATTTAAGTGGTAGTTAATTAACCATAAAGTGGATTTTTTATTTAGAGAATGTATGATTTTTGCTGTTTTAGGGGAAACATTTGTATTATGACTTGTATTTTTAAAGCACTTCATTTCATAAAGGCACCTACAAAATTTAGAATTTATAATATTTTGAGCCAAATGCCTAATCACTAGCAATCACTAAACATAAACCCTAGCTTTAAAAAAATGAAGTAATAAGGAAATGCCTCATCCCTCGCTAATTTTACGTGGGAGCACCTTAGCCATCTTGCTCTCCTCTTAGCTAGCTTGTCCGCATCTCAGGCTCCACAGGGCTCCACGCTGCACTCTGTGAAACAAGGGAAATTGATTCTTCACCACGTGTGACCTTCAGGTTTTTATTCTCCATAGATTTAAAAGAGCCCGGTCTTTACATGCAGGCTTAAACATGCCTGACTCATACTAATACTCTTACCTGAACAGGTTTGACTACATATATTGTCCAGTCTCTTAACTGTGGTATGTGATTTTATATTTTTCTTTTACTATATGGTTTTTGAAATCAAACCTGAATGGGTTAGCCAGGATTCCTGGGTGGTAGGAAAGAGACAAGATTAACATTTCTAGTCAGTCACTGGTCATTTGCTTACTGAATTTTCACCAACATTCATATAATTTGGAAACATGAAATATCTTAATATATTTTATATAATCTGCTTGCTTTGAAGCATCAATCTTTGGCTGTGTAGTCAACTGAAATCTAAGCAGAATTGATCCATTTTCAGTTCACACGGTGCCATCACTTACCAATTCTTGATGTCCTTAAATGCTGATTGACTCACGAAAGGATCTTCATGACAGAAAGTAGCTGATGAAGTAGTGAAAAGCATTGTGTTCAGGAGACAGTCATTTTGCAAAGAAGCACTCTCCCTTGGGTCTATCTGAACATTTTTCACACTTGATGCTGATTCATTTCTGTTCTCAAGAAGAATTGTGAACATCCATAGTTTTAAATTTTCTTTATAATTCAAGTAAAACAATTTATTCCTCCAACAAATGGGATAGGCTGGACCGTCTTAACAGCAAGGATGTCTGACCTATATCAAGTGTAAAAAGAAGAAAACAAAAGACTTACTTTTTCTTAGTTATGAAGAAAAAGACCTAATTTCTCTGAGCACCTATTATGTCTCTATTGTATTGTTTTCACCCATATCCATTTTTACAATCCTAACAACAGAGGCATTGTTCTCCCACATTGCAAAAGGAAAATGAATCTCAGATGGGTCACATTTCTTAGCCAAAGCCATTCAGTTAGTGAGTTTAGAGATGAGACTGAAGTAAGATTTATTTGATTTTATAGCACAGTGGTTAAAAACTGGAGCCTTGTGAACTGTAAGCATTTGTAAACATGTGTAGTGTTTGCAAACAATGATATGTTTCCAGCATCCTATCTTTAAAAACAGACTTTTATCCAAATTTTTCTGATTTTGACACTTCAAAAAACATCTGAGTATCTGCCTCCTCTTTGAAAATAAGAAAATCTGGCATCACTCGGCCCTCATGTCCTCGTGGAGAGCACATCTGGAGTTGGGTGATCAGCTTTTCTGGGTGTGTATTGTGCGCTACAGAGTATGCTGCACTGAGCCCCCAAATCCCCAGCCCCCTCAGTTGATTGGCATTAACTCTTTGGCCCTTGGGACAGTTGGGGTTTTGACCCCTATTTACCCATTTTCATTTCACGACACCATGTAATTTCCCAGTCAAGCATGGTTTTTGTTCTTCAGGGAAACGTTCAGGTTTCCTTAATACCGAAGCTGAAAATGAATGTAAGAACAACCCAACAGATAAACATTTGATAAAAATGAACGATCCGTATGAAATTTAATGCTGTTAATCTGGTTTTTGGGCAGTCGCAGTGACATTTCATCTGGGTCACTTGGAGCTTCAAGTGTTTCTGTTTATGCCCCATCAATTGTTTTATCTCTTTCATAATCAGAAAGCCAAGGCATTTTTTCACAACAATTAATAGGTGTCTAATAGTTTATTTGGCAAGTTACAAAACTTTTGATACCTTAAATTCTCACAGATTATAGGCAGAGAAGATACACTATATACTATGTTGTATTGTGTTATATTACACGACACAATGTTACATTATATTATTTAGAATCATCCTCCGGGTGAAGTTCAGAGGGTCTGTGTCCAGCACCATCTTAACCACTAGATGAAAAGTATGGGATTTGAATCCATATTTCTTTACTTCAAATTTTTTTTGTCCTATAAGATGCTACCCAAACAACCGAGTGACCCATCAGTGATGTAAATCAGGGCCAAAGAATTATGACATGATCTGACCTGGCCTGTAAGTCCTAACTTAGGCACTAAGGTAACTTAAGGTTTTTTGGTTATCTTCACAAGTACTCTTTCACATACAATCAGCAGTCACATACAGAGCGTGTCTGCATATGGAAACAACTAAACACACCAAGAGCATATGGTGGGGGGTGATGAATAATAGTTCCCACATGTATGTCATTATTATTACCAATACCACTAAAGCCTAATTGAAGGTCCTCAAAACAGAAAGCATTCGTGACGCCAGTTATTAGGCCTGGTCCCTGTCCAAAAAGAACTTAAGCTTTTACAAGGAAAAAGGGCCAAATATAAATAGAATACCAGCACATGTAACACTTACACAGAATACATAAATAGTAGCACCGTTCCCGGCCGAAGTCTTTGTCTTTGTGGCTTCTGGCTGATGGGTCTAAACGATGAATGCCCATGTTGACGAGGATGGTTTTGAGTCAGTACTCAGTCCTGACGTTCTCCTCCTAAGACATCTCTTTCCTTTGATGAGCCAGGCATAATAATGTTTACATTAATAAATGGAGATTCCTGAGGCACATCAGTCTACTTTTTTTGGACTGGATTCAAGTTAAAAAATGTCTAAGAAATTTCTTTCAAAATGTATTTGACATGAATGTTAGTTGTTGCTCTGCTGGTTTGCTTTGTTTTAAAACACGATCATGCATAGATGCCAAACCATGCACGAAAGTCGTGGTATACCTGACATCAACACGCTTTGAAGAAGTAATAGTACCCCTGTTTTATGCATAACTAAACTAGGGCTTATTGAGGTAAAGCAATTTCTTACTCAAGATTATCTCCCTAATTACTAATGAAACCAGATTCTGAGCTCAAGTCGGTCTGATTCGAAAGTCACTCTTAACCAATAAGTTGAACCACTTCTGTCTTGTAGTGAGAACTTGATTGTGCCCCTAAAAATTAAATGAAGAGAAAGGCAAACATATTTTTCATGTTATTATTATGGTCAGATATTTATCAAGACCCAGTTTTTGCTAAATGGAAGATAATAATACTCTGCTAAAATTTACATTTAAGGACAAAGTCCATAACCACAGTTTCTTCACTGAGGAAAGAAAGTGAGGGCCTGAATGCATCCCTGTCCTATTATAAGCTAACTGGAGATTCTGTATGTAAATAACGATTGGGAGATCATGCATGAGTTTTATATATTTGTACAATATAATCAGGGATTCTCTTTTTAAAACAAAATTTTAAATAGCATTAAATACATTTTAATAAAAGAAAATTACCTAGATTTCCTTGCTACTTTTTTCAAGCAAGAAAGCATTTTGTGCTGTGTTTTCCACAGTGCTGTAAACTGTAAACATTTCTTTTTCTCTAAAGCAATTCAGAGAATACATAGTTTTACAGGAATTTTAGCCCTGGAAAAAAAAATTCCCCCACTGCAAAAAAGACTGAGCAGTACAAATCCCAGAACCTAAAGCTATGTCTGCTGCTCTCTTTGTAGGTTAGACGACGAGAAGCCTTTCTATTCTTGGTCCTAAATGTGACGAGGCTGGTGAGGACAGTTCACACGTTGAGGGTGGGGTCTGGAGTTGTACGGTCACAGGAGGACTCTGTGAATGACACCCCGCTCCCCGGATCTGTGCAGTAGATCAGTACTGAGTTAGCACCTGCTGTGAGCCGGCTGGATTTCTGAACACTTTGCAAGCATGACCCCTTTGAAGTAGGTGCTGTTGTGTTGACACCCTTCTTGCCCCTTTAGTTGAGTAATCTAAGAAACGTTCAATCAGCTAACAAATGGTTAACTTTACAGTTCCTAAGTGCTTGTCTTTATATTAGGTATGTGGGATAAATATCAGGGCCCTATTCTCAAAAGGCTTATAAAGTAGTAAGGAAGATATATCTATAAACGAAGAAATAACAATAAAACATAGCAACACTGTGACAGTATGGCTTTCCCATTTCAGCCACCGAAGGACATGGCCTCAAAAATATTGAATCCTTTAACATTTGCCATCAAGATACAGAGTCTTATTTAAGCTAAATGGTATTTGTTCTTGCTGAAGAAATAGAAACAGAACATGAATGATTTTATAGTGCCTATTTCCTGTTGCTGTATATTGCATATTGCAATACTATACATTAGATTTGATATTTTAATCCTATCTGCCCCATCTCAAACCCATCTCAATGGTGAATCTTAAGATACTTGAGTATCTTATTTCTTATGTGAATTACTAACCAAAGGTTACCTTTTTTTCTTCATAACATTACCTGGTAAACCTGTTCAATTAGAAACCAGGGATTTTGAAATAAAACAGAACTTTTAATATATCCTTCAAACCGAATGCAAATGAATACTCTTTAGATTTGTGGTCCTATTTTAATACAACAAAAGTTTAAGTGTAAAAATAATCCCAACGAAGATTTGGGAACCTACAAAGATGAGTAAGACCGACTCCTGAAGGTACAGTCAGCAGGAAGCGTTTAGGCACTAAAATTATTCTGAGACATGGAGGCCTTTACCAGAACATAAAAACTTTCGCACATTGGGTGTCAAGCATGTGAAAACCTGTAAAAGAAAACTTGGTTAGGAAGATCAGCCAAGGAACACGAATGGAGGAAATCAGTGAATTCATAAAAATCAAGTGTACTCACCTGAAAGGGGAGGATGGGCCCTGTAACCTGCCTTGCCTGGAAATTTAAAAAACGGTGTTACAGTGACAAGAATCAATCCACTAATGGCCTCCTTTTCAGAGAATAATGCAGATTATGGCTTTTAAAAATAAAGCAAAACAAAACCACACAAACAAAATCACTGTGCACCACAAATGGTTTGCTGGGCTCTGAATTTCAGCAGACTTGAAGCTGTGTACTTGGGAGGTATTAGAAAACAGACTATAAGACTGAAGTCAGGAGTGACTCTTAAATCCCAAAGAGAAATCATGAACGGCTTTGTAAAGTTCTTTTCCTGTTCAAACCCTTCCTAGCATGGGAATCTAATGAGACCACGTGCATAGTAAGTATTGGAAAACATGTTAGATACATTGATTCCAGTTACAGTCAAGGGACTCTTTCCTTACTATTTTTTCTGCATTTAATTCATAAAAAGTAACCCAGAAAGTGAGGAAAAATATAAATCCAGAGGGAAATGGTCACTGAGTATTCAATGAGAGTATTGATTCTTATTCTCCTGCCTCCGCGTAGGCATCTTTCCGTCTTTGAGCTACGAGTGTCAGTATTCCAATCTTTGTATTAGATAATCTGTACACTCTCTCACTGTACAGTCAAGCACCACTGAGGCAGAAGCCTGTAAAACCCCAGCAGATCTCTTAAACTCTTTATTTCCTTTAAGTAACAGGAAAGTCTTGGGCTAGATTATCTACAAGAAGCACTTGTCTAGCCGTAATCCTATATGTTTATGACTCTGTGACTGTTCATGACATTCTCTGTCAGTCCTGTGTCATAATAAATGCTTCCCAAGGTAATAAAGCAGTATTGGCTTTGGTCATTTTTCACTGTGTACAAGTGTGTGTGTGTGGCTCTGCATGTATGTGGCGTTGCCATTCAGTTTAGCAAATAGGTCTCTGAAGCCAAGCCATACAACTAAAAAGGTATAGAGTGTAGTGTACCGCGGGGTAATCAGTCCAAGGCGTAAAGGTACTGTGCTTACTGTTTCTTGACTTCAGCCCAGATACTGTATCCGTCACTGCTACTGTTCAGGCACAAAGTGAATGATCGACAGAAATGTTATTGAGAGGTTTTTCAGCTTATTTAATAGGGTTTTATTAGATTATATTTAAAGACTTTTTCCCACTTAACATTATGAATGTGTGGTAAGTGGACCCCCCCCAAGGCAGGGGCATTTTCTGCCCTGTAAAATATCTGCTCTTGCACATTCAGCAGGTCCCTTTCTAGATTTCCCTTTCTAGAGGCTGTGTGGGAAGCCAGTTTGCCATATGTGTGATATTTTAATTAATGTACGAATATGGCTCTACTTGAAAGAAAAAATCAAATACAGAGGTATCTTTTTCATTGTCTCTCATTTCCCGGGTCGTGTTTTGCTATTGTAAAATGATTAGACAATCCCTTGACTCGATAAATGTTCTTTTCCTGCAGTCTTTGTCTTGGTACCCAGTTCATTTATCCCGACTGTGATTTTTTTAGGGTGTGCCAGTGGGCCTGGTGTGAAAGCACAAAACTGGGATTCAGAAATCCTGGGTTTAATCTTTGTTCAGCCATCAGCTTGCTGTATGACATGAGCAGGCATCCTGCCTATTAGTGATTTTTGTTTTTCATTCTGTGAAAAGAGAGATGAAATATATACCTCCTTTTTTTTTTGTCGCTCCCCTTGAAAGGGGAAAAAAGAACTAAAGTATATAGAATGGTTTTCTTAACTCCTTTGCCTTCAGATGTGTGGCATGTTTGCAGACTGATCCAGGAAACATTTGTCCTTAAACCCAAAGTCCTTTTATTTGCCGGTGATAATGATTACAGTTATTTAGGGACCTGACTTGTTTCTTCATCAGCCTCTGGTCTCCTTGAGGGATGTGAGATGGGAGAGAGAGGAGACTAGAAGGGGAGAAACACAACCCTAAGAATAAATCAGTCCGAGAAAGGATAAGGAAGGGAATTGTAGATGGCTCAAAAATGCACATTAAATTAATGTCTAACTTTGCAATATCCAACTACAAAATGTAAAGCTGCATGCAGGCACCTTGACTGGTTGGAAAATAGTGAATAGATGGAGAAAGTACATTGCAGAGGGCATGTGTTGTAAACATTTTAAACACCGTTACAGATTTTCAAAAAATTCCATGACATGGCAAGATGTTTAGAATGCATTTAGTAAAAATGTAGATTTGTAAACACTTTGTTAAAAATAGATCCATATATGCATAGGGAAAAAAGACTTGCAGGAAATATAGCAATATAAAAAATAAGTGGTAGAAATATAGGTGAACTTAATTTTTACTTTATTTTTTTGTTGATCAAGTTTTCCTCACACTTTCCTAGTGAACATATATTATTGATAAATAAGAAAGGGAGCAAACCAAAAAGAACTTTGAAAGTTGCCTTTACCTGAACATTTTTTATAAGTGCCAGTTGGATATTAGGTAGGTGAAAGGTAGGCCTTATAGTCTTTCATATTAAGGTGAATTATTTCATTGTTCTTTGCTCTTTTTTTTTTTTAATGTGATTTAAGACAATTATCAGCCGTAAGTATATGCAGGAAATGAAAGCAGTAGGATTCAGGCAAGCCAGGTGAAGGCCAGCAGCACTGTCCTACCAGTATTCAAGCCCCAAGGTCGGGTCAAGCAAACCAAAAGGACTGCATCTTCACCGTCAATAGGAATAAAAAATGCTTTCTTGATGGTTCTGTCTACTAATCGTTATGCAAATTACTTTTGGGGTCAGTTCTTTTTTTGGAAAATAACCCACTGGTTTATATTCACAGGTCTTTTTCTTGATTCACAAAATGAATTCTGATAAACTATCCCTGTCATCTATTAGTATCTATTCAGTACATGCTCATACTTCTTAGTAACCCTTCTTAGTCATTCCCATTATTTTGTAATGTATCTATTATGAGCATGAATTGCTCTTTCCATAAATTACAGATCCGTTTCAGTCTCACTTATCACGTTTGCTTAATTTCATCCAGGGTCCTTACCACTCCCGTGCATCTTTGCCCCTGGCATCTCCCATCCCTCCTGCCCCCTTTCAACATCCCCTTTCCTCGTCTTGCTTCTCTGTGTTACTTATCCTGGACACCAGTGTGTGAGACTCGACAATCAGAGGAATGTTTCCCTGGCAGAGTAGCCCAGGGCATTCAGACCTTGTCTGAATTCCTATCATACTTGCGATCACTAGCACCCTGTTTAGTGCATAATCGTTCTCCTTGTTTCAAATGTTCTCATTTTGTCTCACATCTAGATTGAAAAACCTTTGAAGAATTTACAGTTCCCTCCTTGTCCTAGAAGTGGAAGGAAACCTCTGTTTTATGAGTGAACGTGATGCTGGGTGTTTTGCATGTTACTTATGCCTGATAACTACTCTGTTAAGTTTTTACTAATATCCTCATATATCATGGGAGATAACTGAAACTCAGCGAGGTCACCTACTTTGCTGAGGCCACACAGCTGATTAGTGTCCGAGCTGTCTGCCTCTGTATCTAACATTCGCCATTTGACCGTATTGTCCGACTGGTTGATAATAGGTCACTTTATGTGGTAGATCATTTATAATTTTAATTGTCTACTTTCCCATACTCTCATTTAGTTTGACATAATTGAGGTAAAATGTAATGATAGAAACATTACATATAATCAACTTTCAGTTATTTGCTTTTAAATGCCCTTCCTTGTTCCTGCCAAGTTCTCTTCCCCTCCTCGTGCCTTCCCCGTGATATTTTTTCTACTGAGCAAAACTACATGAAACCTCAAAGGGCCCAATTCATTAAACTGCTTCTCCAGCCCAGGAAAAATGTTAAGTAACGTGGATACATGGAAAAGCTCTCTTTATTCCTGCGTGAAAGAACCTACCCGCATATGAGATTCCTCTCAGCCTCTCATTTAAAATATTCTCCCAATTGTGGAGGCATCAGATTCCAGAGACAAAAAGAGAACGAAGAAAAAGCAATGATTCCAAACTTAATTCCCTGCGGTGCCTCTGGGACATTGAGAAGCCTGGAGTAACCCGACCCCCGCAGAACGGAGTCTTTACGGAGAGGATGCCTAGCGGAGAACGGCTCCCCTTCCGCCGTGTCAGCTTAGCAGGCAGCAAGAGGAGACAGGCTCATGGCCGCTCTCAAATGAGCCGGCATGTGGCCACGCTGGTGTCCCAGAGTTCTGTTTGTCGGTGAGACATACTGAGTGTTTTCTTCCCATTAATGCGATGTGAAGAACTGAAGGGGAGTGATTTAAAACAAGCAACAAAGATACTAAAGGAACTGTCTTGACTTACCTTCTTGACATGCATGCCCCGCCGTTCAGATGGGACTGCACGAGTGAGCAGGCTGGCCACCCGTGGTCCGGTGTTTGAAATTTTGGTCATCTGGGGTTACTTGCCCCTTGTCATAGATAGTGAAGAGATGATGGTCAGAGCTAAGACTTCATTCAGGGTTAGAGAATTTTACACATGTATATTGTTCTTTAAAATGGTTGTGTTTTATTCCCATGCTCTACTGACAGAAGTTCAAAGGGAAAAACATTTCCAGAAGAGAACTTGGCAATTCATATCTCAGCCTTAAAATGACATACCCTTTGACCTAGCAATTATGCTGTTTGTATTACATCCTAGGGCAATAAGTGGATAAAGATCACTTTATCATTTATCATCAGTATGATTTATACTACCAAAAAATTGGAAACAACCCTTATGGACTGAATTTGTCTGTCTCCCTACCCCCCACCACCAATTCATGTGTCGAAGCCGTAGCCCCACTGTGACTGTGTGTGGGGAGAGGGCCTTCGCAGAATTAATGTTAAATGAGTTCATAAATGAAGACCCTAATCCAGTATGGCTTTGCTGTCTTTATAAGAAGAAGAAACACCAGGAATGTGCATCCACAAAGGAAAGGCCATGTGAATCCATGTAGTGAGAAGGAGTTGTCAGTAAGCCAAGAAGAAAGGCCTCACCAGAGACCAACCTTGTTAGCACCTCAATCCTGGACATTCAGCCGTCAGAACTGTAAGACAATAAATTTGTGTTGTTTAAGCCACCCAGTCTATGGCATTTTGTTATGGTACCCGAGGCAAACTTGATACATAACCTAACCATCCAATAATAGAAAGTTACATAAATTAGATTATAATCCAGCAAAAGGATATAATGCAGTCATCAAAATAATTATTTATACCATGCTTGTTGGTATAGACAATGTACCCGATATGGTTTCAGTTATAAAAGAAAGTAGCTGAAAAACATACCATGGTCCATTTGTGTAAAAATGTATTTATCTGTACATGTGTACAATGTTTAGAATTACATGCAACAATGCCTCAAACCCTGTCCAGATAGAGTTTTCTTTCTTCTTCCCAATCATCTTCTTTTCTTTCTTTTTTTGCTTATCTGTATTTGCCTGTCTGTTTTTTCCCAACAAACACGAATTATTTTTGGAAATATTTGGATAGACATATATTTAATCCAATGTTTTATAAGTGGCTTTCATATAGAATAAAATGTGTCCAGCTTATAAAATTCTTGAGTTCCCTGACTACTACCTTCTTAGAAACCCATGTGTAAAATACCAATAATATTTATTTTTAGTATCATTGTAATTTAATCAGTTTTCATTCCCATGATCAAAAAATTCCCTTTCTACACCATTTGTCATATTTTTCTGAGTTATGAAACACAGAAACTTTTTACTTTGCATCTAAAACTAAATTATAGTGTTAAGTGCTAAGAATACACACTTGTGGAGAGAGAAGGACTCCAATTTGAACGTAGGCTCACTCACGCAGTATCACCTCGAGGAAGTCACCTAACTTCAAAGTGTCACTTTTCTTATTTGTTAAGTATATTACAATAATATACTTCTCTCAAAAGTTTTTGTTAAGGTGAAATGAGATAATGTATCTAAAGTACACCAGAGAGATTCTGGGCAAGAAATTCCAGCCGAGTGCCTCTGTTTGAATCTCAGCTCCCTGGTTTGTTAGCTGTGTGGTTCTGTGGAAGTTACTTAACCTCTGTGCCTCAGGTGCCTTGTGTAAATGGGAATAATGTTACTACCCACATAATTGATACTATTTTGAGTGTTAAATGTGTTGATATATTATAAAATTTGTATAACATAATAGTACATAGTAAGACTATATGGGTTTTTGTTAACTCTGAAAAATTAAAAATACAGGGGCTGCCAAGTAATATTTACCATTAAGAGCACCATTTTGTCAAAATATAGTAGCCCTGGCGTTTTGTATATATTGGAAATAACTGTGTATTTGTCATCTTTTCTTGCTGTGTAAACTGGTGAGCACACCCTGAGTTAGGAGCTTTTCTGAGACTCTCTTTCTCTTTATTATAAAAACAGATATTAAGGGACCGTCAAGGAAGGAAGATTCCCCCAGTGTCATCAGTCACCCCTGCTCCCTCCCAGCCTGTCCAGTCCGCACACAAGGTCGTAGTCATGCCTTTGTGCCCGGGCCTCGTACTGGCCACGGCGCAAGAGTGTCCCCGTCCCTGCCCAGGCCTGAGTGGGGCCTGTGGTTCTGGACCCCTCCCCTCACCGCTTTCCTAGGTCTTTTCTCCTGCGATTGCAGCCTCTTTCTCCCGAATCATTGTTTCTTCTCTCAACTGGCTTCTTCACATCAGTACATAATAGGCTCTTGTATCTCAAGTCTTTAAAAATTCCTCTTCTGACCTTAACACCCCCACTGGTCTGGCCCATCTATCGTCTGCCCTTCACGGCCACACGGTGAGCAAGCTGTTTGTCACCGTCACCCACCCCCCCTACCCTGCCCTGTCTCCCCGACTCTAGATGGGCCTCCATTCCCGTCACGCCGCCGAGACTGCGCATGTCCAGCCCCCACCCGCTGTGACCCACGTGACGCCGAGCTCCGCCCAGCCGGTCCTTTCCCTGCCTCGGCCTCCCACGTGAGCCTGCGGCCGGGGCCTCCCGGCCGTGTCCGCCCCGCGGGTCGTCAGCGCGCCCCTCCCGCGGCTCCGGGGCTGCGCTGGCCGGGCCCGCGTGCCTCCCGCCTCGGTGCTGGCGCCGCCCCGGCTCCGCTCCGGCCGCCCCGGGCTCCCCGGCCACGGCCCCCGCGCGTCCACTGCCGACGCCTCGGGGCCCGGACCCCCACGCGGTCGCCTGTCCGTCCGCTCCGCCCGTGGGGCCGCTCGTCTTCCAAGCTCAGCGAGGGCGCAGCGGGGCTCTTGACCTGCGCGCGTGTCACCCCGACCCCGTCTCCGTCCTAGTGAACAGCGTCGACCCCTAAAGTTTTAAAGCCCGTTGGTGGAGCTGTGCTCGGTTTGTTTCTCCCCGGACGCCCCACCTCCAGTCTGTTAGCCGTCCCGTTGCTTGGGCCTCGAACCAGTCCGCGAATGGGCTTCTCCGTCTCTGCTCCCGCCTCGTCGGAGCCGGCGTCTCCCGGCAGAGGCGCCTTCCCAGCCCCCGGGACGGCCGCCTGCTTCTCTCCCCCTCGCCGAAAGCACAGCGATCCTGTTAGACATACATCGGCCCGCAACTTTTACTTAGAAATCATTCAAGAAATACAGCCTTCTTGTCGAAGTTTCTGTACTGCTGCAGATTGGACTCGCGCACCCGTCCGATGCCGACTCCCGCCCGGCCCCTCCTCCGGGAGCCGGAGCCCACCTGCTCCGCCCGCCTGCTGGACGCCGATGGACGGGTGCCCGCAGCGGGGAGGCTGCTGGTACCTCTTCTGTTGTTCGATCTGCCCGCTCCCCAGTCTGAGCAGCCCCCGCTTAGCAGAGAAAGCCCCTGGAGAGACTGTGAGGGGCCGCCGAGCCCGCAGGAAACCCCGCCCGTGCCCCTCGCGTGCCCCTCAGGCCGGCGGGCTCCTATCCCTGGTCTGGGGATGGAACGAAGTTAAGGTGACCTCGGGGTGCCACTCCTTGGCCACTTTAGCCCCCAGGAAAAGCAAGAGGCGACTGACATGAGTGTGGGTCAGGAAAACAGGTGGCAAGGTCTTGGTAGCGTTCCCTCGTGAGTCATCACCATAGAAATCACAGTAAGCATTGTTCTACTCACGACCAACAGGGTGAGTGTTGCTCATTCTGCTGTAAATAGTTTCAGGATATTATTGGAAGGAAAAAACATGCCCCCACAGCAGGCCTAAATGAGAGTCCGGTGAAACATGTTTCAAGACGCATTCAGATGTGGTGCCTTGTAGAAATTTAACCTGAGATTGGGATCTAAAAGTATGAGAGCAATTGAAAAATCTTGAAGAAGAAAACACGGTGACCTTTCCTGGTTGGAAAAGCGGGGGAACATTCCGAGAAGTAGATTATGCCACGAATCCCTGAATGACACTGTCTTATGATGATTTTATGATGATTTTTTGTGACCAGCCCCCTATATACTGCTTGAGGTTTCTGCCAATAAACAGGCCAGACCAGCTTACATCTTGGCTAGTGTCTGTGTTCTCACTCACGCATCTGCTGCCCCAACACGGTTCCCCCTTCGGGGATGCCTGGACTCGCCGGGGCTGGACTCCAGCACATGTGCTCCCCTTTCTGTTCCTCAGACACGCTTTTCTTAGAATGTTCGTCTCCGACTTAAAGGAGGCTGGCTTCTTCCATCATTCTAATCTCGGAATAAGTGTCCTCTTTTCAGAGAGGTCCTCTCAGATCATCCCATCGGAGAAGCCCCCAGACATTCCCATCACATCCCTCTCTCTTAACGTTCCATGTAACGCTTGCCACGGATGGGCATTCTGCACCAGGATGAGTTTGTCTCCTCGGCCACTAGCGGTCTATTTGTTCATCTTCATATAACTGAAGCCTTAGACGGTGCCTGAAGAGAAGGCACTCAACTGTGTTGTTGATTCAGTGCTGTAGATGGGAGTTCACGTAAACATGTCCCCGCGTGACTGCACGGTCCACAGAACTATCCGTAATAACTAATCTGACTGACACACTGTCTTATATTTTGGACATTCAGGTCATTTACTTCTGCCTCCTCTCTTCCTCCCTTGATTCCCTGCCTCTCTCATTCCATCTTATCTTTCTGTCCTTTTGTAAATCCCCCTGTACCTTTCTTCATTTTCTTTCTTTTTCTTTTTATCACTAGATAATAACACTTATATGAACATCTTCAGGTGTGCACTTTTACTCTTCCTCTTAATTATTGTCTGGGAATGATGTACCTGGTAGTGGAAGTCAGATCCAAGGGTCAGACATACCCTATGACCCTTAATATCTGTCACCCCTCTCCCCATCCCCTGAGTCTTTTATCTCCAAAAAGAGAGAAGTCACAGTGGTATGAAAAGATAGGTTTCCACGGCTAAGAGAGTGGACAGTGAACACTTTCCACTAGTAGGATAATTAGTCAGTATATGTGAAAAGCCTGCCAGTGCACCAGGACCACACACAGAGCCTCATAAATCACATGCTTGGGGCCTTTGTTTCCCTTTTCTGTGTTTGTTTGATTTTTTGCATGAATATATCATATCTTTTGTGTGTTCTGGGTTTTTCATTGTGTAAAAGCTTTTATATTTGATTCTGTTGAACTTTTTCTTTGTGATTTAAAGTTTCAGTTTTTCATACTTCAGGAAGTTATTCCACCTTTGAAGATCTGATAGTCCGTTTCTAGCTAATGTTTCTGTGATTAAAGTCATAGTTAACTCATTAAGCATTTTGGTATGTGATATAAACTATAGGTTATCTATTTTTTTAATAATTTTCTTTGCTCTATATAATGTTATATTTTATTTACTTTTCTCTCTCCTAAAGTTAGCATTCATTGTATTTTAGCAATCACTAAAAAACAGAAATTAATGAACTGTTACATTGCCATTTATTTTTCTACAATTGCTTAGATATAGTTATAAAATTGGGAAATGGCAGACAGTATTTTGATTATCCTAGTACTTCTGTGTTCTCATTATTGGTCTAGTAGCATTTTAATTGGTAGAATCAAACTTCAGGGACCTGTACTATTTTCTGAATCTTTACTAAAGTGTTCATTACTGCCTCTGACCATTTTACCTAAATAAAATCTATTATGAGGAGCCTTTTAATAGATAAATCTTCCCTTAAAAAATAAATAACACGTGGTATAGCTTATGCATTAATTAAAAGATTCAAGGCTTATATTTTGAAATGAAAAGCAACTTAATCAGTATTAGTATTTGATATACCTCAGAAAAGACAAAAATAGAAGAGGCAGGTCCTGTGGATTTCTGTATATATATCTCAGTAATATATATATCAATTTCTCTATTGGTATCTATAAATCAAATACATATAAAAAACATATATGCTATTCCATCATATCTCTTTTTGTCAAAAATCATCAAAGTGCTTTAGCCTTGCCTGTAAGTTCATTGTCACCCCAGGATTCAAAAACAATTTTTAAAAATGAGGATAAACTAATTATTGAATTCTTATCACATGCCTGGCGCTGTGCTGAACGCCCACAAGCTTGATCTCATCTCATTATGGCAATTGCCTAACAGGTAGATATTGTAGATATTGTTGTGATTGCTCATTTCATAAAAAAAAAACAACAACCAGGGCCCAGAGATTACATACAAGGCCCAGGTCACGTGTCAAGGTCTGATGCACACGCAGGCCCGTCTCACTCCAGATCCACTGGGATGGTCTTCTGTAGCTTTTTATATAATTGCAAGCCCCAGGGTTAATCCTGTGGGTAACAGGGATGGCTCCCTCATGCCACGTTGCAGTTTCTACTCTGTTACCGAGTTAAGAACTCAGGCGGTGCCTCCGTTAGTGAAGAGTTCTTCCCTACCCTCAACGGTCCAGCCTGCTAGAGAAAAGACCTGTGGGAAATGTGTATTCTTTGTCCCAGTGCCTACTTCTGTCCCTGTCCCATGGGTTCTTTAATTTTGGTAATAATATTTTCTGTGAGTAGAATGGGTCTTACCTGGTTGTAATCACTACACGGAGCACAGAAGCTGACCTTGACCCAGCGCTGTGCCCTCTCCTCCCAGCATGCCTCCTAGCACTGCTACGTAAATTAGCTTCTTTCATGATCAGCAGTTTTAGTTCACAGGGACTCTTTTCTTTTTCTTTCCAAAAACTAGTTTCCTTAATCACATAGCATAAATTGTAGCATACATGTCTAATTGTACTGGTCTGTTCCTCATGCGCATTAACTATAGAATAAATTAGGGAAGAAACTAAGTATTTACTGAGCGCCTCCTCTAAGTATGACACCATCTAGCACAATTTCCTGAGCACAGAAAACACTCTATAATTATAATTGTTCCTTTTTCTTGTCTTCCTTCTTTTACTTCCCTGTCCTCTATTCCCTGTTCTGGTGTTTTGTTCCCTGTTGCTCACCTGTGTCAGCAGATGGCAAAATCTAGAAACAGCAGCTACCACGTGGGAAGGAGAGTGCACTGGCTGTTTGTACAGACAAGTCCTATCAGAGAGCAAATGTGTGCAGTCCTGCACTTCTTTCGTGACTTCAGACGAGAGCCTGTCCGCCCTCCTTCACCCCTCTTAGTCTCTGCTTTCCTTTACCTGTTCCAGTCTCCTTTGAGTGGCGAAGAGTTCCCACAAGCAACTGTCTCAGAGATTTATTACATCTTGTTTGTGAAGCTTTTAAATTCCTCAAAAAGAGATATAAATACAACATGTCATGCGGGACAGGTTTTTTTGTTCAATGTTTTATAACCATGAGAACTTTTCATGAACAAAGCCTTTCTGAATAGCTCAGAAGGTAAAGTATGTGGTGATTCTAAGACTAAGTGGTTAGAATGCTCTCATCTCTGCGTGTATCAGGGCGAGGGGGGCGGGCAGGGCCTCCCTGTTGTTTTTCATTGACCTTTACTGACAAATTATTTTTCCTGTTAAGTCAATAAGAACACAGATTGTCTTTGATAGAATTTTTCTCTCTGACATTTTGGTCACTACATAAAACTCTAAGGTGCTTTATAAAGTAATTCTTTCAAAGCACTATACTTTATTGTAGTTGGAACATTAGTAATCACAATGACTATTCCTTTTTAAAAAACATTTAAATATTCAAACTGGGCCCTTTTCTTAGGACAGTATATATATATATATTTTTTTTATTAAGGTATCATTGATATACACTCTTATGAAGGTTTCACGTGAAAAACAATGCGGTTCCTACATTCACCCCTATTACTGAGTCCCCCCCGCCCCATGACCCATTGCAGTGACTGTCCATCAGTGTAGTAAGATGCCACAGAGTTACTACTTATCTCCTCTGTCTTAGCACAGGTATATTAATCTGTTTATAATACTTTTATATGGATGTTTATAAGTAATCTGTGTTCCTTTTCATTAAAGCAATATAGCTTGTATGTGCATGTGGATTCATTACATGATCTCAGTTCTCACTGTGGGTCCCCAAATGGAATATGTTCAAGTCATGATTATCTAGTCCTAAGGAATGCTCAGACCCTCTACCATTAAATACTTGTACATGGATGAGCTGTTAAAAGAAAAAAAAGTACTCTGCCTTGGTTAATTCCAAACATTTATAAAAACAAAACACAGAGGCACTGGGAAGAATCGTATTTACTACCAGGTCAAACCTCACTGTGGCACCGCGTATGAATATGACTCTTGGTAGCGTTGCTATTACATCTCAGGCCTTCGTTTCTTTTCATTCCCACGCTCCCCCTGGGTACAGGTAGTCTCTTTCCTGTGGCTCCTAAATCTATGTTTCTAAGGCAAATTTCTATATCACCAGTTATTTCTTGGGCTTATCAACTTGAACCTCTTAGGTCACAAATTTCACCTTGACACTTACCGAGTTATTCAAGCCAGAATCCCTGGTCCTTCATCCGTCCACATCATCCGCTCTGAAATCACTGTGGTTCTCCCTCTACAACATCTTTATGCAGCCTTATATTCTTTGTCCTCACTGTGAGTATCCAAGGTTAGGCCATCATTGTCTTTTGTCTGGATTTTGCCAATAACCTTTTAATAGGTTTTCTAGCATTTGGTTTCTCCAGAGCTGCTCCAGAGCTCCTGGATTGCCTAATGAGCCCATCCCTGATCATGTTACTCTGAATCTGACAGGCATCCAAAGAGTCCTTGCTGCCTACAGAGAAAAGTTCCAACTTGAGAGTCTTAAAATCTGGACCCAGTTTACAAGTCTGACATCGTGGTAGTCACAGCTGCCCCTTTCCTACACCTCCCACCCCAACACATCCGTGCAGGCTGTCTTCTCATAATGGACTAATCGCCAGTCCTCAAACAAAAATATTTCGTGTGCATACTGCTTACCTTGCTTGGTGGTAGAGTTCAGTGTTTAAAAGCTCAGGCTTTCCAGTCGTACAGACCTGCAATAGAATGAAAGTTTTGCTGATGATTAGCTGTGAGACCCTAGTTAAATTACTTTTACATCTGGGTGCCTCAGTTCCTTAACCTGAAAAACGGGTATTTAAAACAAGCTTAACTTACTGGGTTGATGTGAAAAATGAGTATAAGTGCTTGGTTTTCGATGGATACTAGTTTGTGTCACCCAGAATGCACCTCTTCTTAAGCCTGGACTCTGAGACTCCAGCCACCCTTAATGCTAGAGCTAAGCGGTAACCTGTCCTATAGCTTCCCTTGACCTGGGCTTTACCCGGCTCTGCCCCAGTGAAGTCATTATTCATCATCCTTGTATCTGAATTCCCAGAGCATTTTGTCCTCCTTCTATTATAGCATATTTCTCCATCTATTATCATTTATGGGTCTGTTTTTCCACTAGAAAGTGAGTGCTCACGGGCAGAGGCAACGTTCATTTTCTATCCTGGGACCTAGCCCGGATCCTGGCATGTAATAGGCATTCAGTAATTGTTCACCAAGTTGAATTTGTTAGGTACTTTAAACATCCTATTTCCCTCCCCATTGCACTATTTAGAGATAGTTATATTTAAGTTGAAAAGATAAGTCAGTGGTAACATTCTAATCTCCCATTTTCATGAAAATATCTTAACTTGGAACCATCAATATGATACCCAGTTTCCCAAAACCAGACTTAGTAATAAGAAATGAACGTAAAAAAAAAAAAAAAGAAGCCGCAGTTGATATTCTTTAGTTCTAAAATGGCAGGGCTTGTTGGCAGCGAGGTCAGCCTAGTTGCATCACTGCATTGGGAGGACTACGAGAATTCATTAGCCACTCGGACAGTGGGATTTGGGGTTTCACTCTAGTCATCAGGCAGATGTTCAGACATCAGAGAATGCCTACAGTGTTCTAGACACAAAAGGCAAGTGCAACCCTCAGCTATTCTAAGAAACGTCTTCAACAAAAAATTCATTTGGCTGAGCACCCAGGGACAGTGTTACACCAGATTCACCAATGATTTTCACTAAGGAGTAGACTGTTTTTTCTCCCCACTAGAAAGGCTGTTAGTACACAGAGGGAAGTGTGAGAGCAGCCTGCCAGGATGGGATTCTTTAATGCTTGCTTTTTTATAGGACATTGTCTTTTTTTTTTCTTTTCAATTGAGAGATTTCATATTTATAAAATAAATTGGATTTCTAACTTCTCTTAAAAAAACCAGACCTGGCCATATTGGGAGCTGATTTTTCACAGAGCAAGGCTTACTGGCGGCTGATAAGCAACTGCCCACTTAAGGAAGTCTCTCATTCAGCCAGTTCCCATTAGTCAATTCATGGTGCCCTTTGTACATTCATGTCTCGTGACTCAACTCTGTAGAGGAGGTTTGTGGACCCTGTGGATCTCTGGATCCCTTGCTCTAAGCCTCAGATGACAAATAGCTTGTAGGAATTTTGTATGTATTAAATCACGTAATTTAGGTGATGTGCCCCTCTGAGTTTCTGATGTCATAGTAAGTTCTCAGTAAATGGGTGCTGACTGTTTCTTCAGGTCACTTTCCAAACCTATATTTATTGAGCTTCTACTGTGTGGCAGGTACTGGGTGAGGCATGGAGAGGTGATGATGAGCAGTACAGGCATGGTCCCCACCTGCACAGTGTTTATGGTTTACCTTAGCGCCCAGGGAAAATGCCAGTTAATCATTCCAGCGGCCACAAGGCCTTTGTGTGATAGAACAAGGAGGGAGAGGAAGTCATTGGTCTCTTTGAGAATCACTGACCTGGACCGAGAAAACGAAGCAGACAAGCTTTATGAAAAGGCATCGGGACCAAACATTCCTGACAGCCATTTGTTCTTCCCTGGCTCAGGAAGCCACTCCTCCCCAGAACTCCTTAAGTCAGCCTGTGACCTCGTTATCCACTCAGTCGCTCAAGCCAAAGAGCTAGGAATATTTTAATTCCTCTCTATATTCTCCTCTATCCCCCGCATGTTTATTCCTCAGCAAATTCTGTGAGCCCTTCTTGCAAGGTGTGCCCTAATCTGCCCACCACGCCACCTCTGTCCTACTGCCACACGCTCTGGTCCGAGCCCCGTCCCCTCCCCCTTCACGACTGTACCGCCTCCAGGCTGCTTCCCGTGCTTCTACTCCATCAAACTTTTTATGCAAAGGCCAAATAGCAAATATTTTAGGTGTTTTGGGGCCACCCAGTCTGTGTCGTGGCCACTCAGTCCTGCCCTTGTGGCACCAAAGCAGCCATAGACAGTAAAATACTTAAAGCACTGGGCCTGGCTGTGCGCCTATCAAACCTTATTTCCAAAAAGAGGCTGTACGCTGGAGCTGTCCTGTGGGCCAGTGTCCGCCCTTAGACTCCCGTACCTTAAGCCTCTGCAGCGGTTGCTTAAAGCACTGAGAATATGGCCTCAACTCTCCTGGTCATATTCGCATGACCCTCTGGTCTGGCACCACGCCACCCTTTACTCTGACCCCCCGCCCAGAGCTCTTGTACCAAATGCCCTGAATCCTTCTCCCCAGAGTTAGCCTGGCCTGATCACAGTTCAGACTCATCCCACACGGCCATTGAAAGTCATCCATTACTATCTTTTATGATGTTTTCAGCACTTACCATCATCAGCAAATATTTATTAATTTGTTAATTTCGTATGGTGGTCTGTACTCAACCATCCTAGTTTTTAAGCTGGTGCCGAGACTGAGACGGTTGTTGGCTGCTTTATCCCCAGAGCCTTGTCCAGTACAGGAAAAAAAAAAGAGGCCCTCAAAAAAACCCTTTTTGGAAAGAAAGAGAAAGAAACCCTCTCAATCAGTGGGAACCACAGCAACCACTTTTTTTAACCTGCAGGGCCCCACAGAGCTTCACCTGTCAGTGCAGGCCACGGCTCTATCCTGCCCTCCTTAACCAAAAATTGCCAAGCGTGGCTTGCCGAAAAAGGTGAAACGGTAAACTCCCTTTCAGCCAGAAAGACTTTAAGTTTCAGGAGGATAAAGAGTGAAATCCATGTAACAAAGGGCCCGTATCATTGCTCAGTGTGCACTGAATTCTGCTCTGTGACGGGTCTTTGTCTCCCTGATGCCCGGTGACCATGCTTGATGTCTGGAGGGAGGCACTTAGAGAAGAGATTCCTGATAAAGAGAGACTTTACAAAACGAGTGTCACGTGTGGGGCTGATGTTTTTTCTTTTTGTCTGCAGTATGGAAGCCAGAAGGTCCAGACTGTGTCTCCCATGGGGACGCCTTGACTTGAGAGAGGCACAAAGCCCTTTGTCTGATAAGCATCTTGATGTCATTGGAAAATATAACCATTATTTTTCTAGGAGGACGGGAAATAGTTTAATCCAAACATTAGTACATTAGTCTGCTCAGGCTGTCATAATGGAATGCCTGGACTGGGTGGCTTAAACAACAGAAATTCACTTGCTCAAGTTCTGGACTCTAGAAATCTCACCATCAAGGTGTCGGGATATTGGTTTCCGGTGAGCTGTGTTCCGGAGTGTGTGGAAGACTTTTCCCTCTGTGTGTGTGGAGAGAGGTCTCTGGGGTCTTCCTCTCCATGGAAGGACACCAGTCCTATCTGATTAAGACCCCATCCTTATGACCTCAGGTAACCTTCATTACCTCCATAAAGGCCCACATACAGTCACATTGGGGGATTAGGGCTTCAGCATGAATTTGAATCACAATTTAGTCCAAAACAGTCAGGAATCTTCAAATGCTGTAATTTCTTGTAATATAGGCATCTTTATTGCTGAAAGGGGAATGTGTGTGTGTGTATAAAAGTTGTAATTTGATTTTGTGACTTGTGTTTGCTGGCAACATGAGTGACACCCTCCTTGGGAAATCTGTGTGCTCACTCTTCCTTTCTTACAGGCTCTAACACTTTACACCCAATCTCAGTCTGTGACCCTTAAGAAATGGGAGATCAGAGTGTCCAAATAAATGAGTACTCTATGGGAAATTCAGTCTCTCAGCGAGACTGGAGAGCAAAGGGAAACCGTCCGCACGGCCCTGATCATACATTGTAACCCCCCACGGGGGACTGGGTCCCTTGGGTCAGGAATGAAGCTGTTTATGACAAAGTGGCCCCTTCCCGCCACTTCTCCCGTGCTTGGCCCTTTAGGATTCCTTTCCCTGGAGAGGTACTGATTTTCTGTTCCCTTATGTTCACTGAAGTTTATTTCACAATACTGGCGACCATCCTTCAGGAAGATTTCGGGTCCGAACAACAGCAATTGCTTAAATGATCAAGGAACTATTCTTTAATTATTTGACTTTAAAAAAAGAGCCAAGTTTTTATTTACGAAGCAAATGTTGTTGAGTGCTTACCATGTATGAATCACAGGCTAAGTAGCTTGCATGATATTTTCATTTAATCTTATTGAAAACTCAGATTATTCTTATCTTCTATTTATAGATGAGGAATCTGAGGTTTGGAGTGGAAAAGTACAGCAAGCTGAAAAGTCAGAAGCTTGGGGCTGGATTCCAGCTCGATCCAATTTCAGGGTTGAGCCCCTTAACTAAGGTGAAAGGTTTTCCTCATTCACTAGTCATTCTTAGAGGAACTGGACTCAAGCCATTTGTCATCACAATTTAAAGTGTCAGCATATATGCAAAATATTTTCTGTGCCGCATTTGATTCTTCATGATTCCAGCATGAAGTTCTATTCGGTCCAAGATTTACTAAGCTTTTACTACTTGGAAGGCACTGTGAGGCAGGCAGCGTGAGCGGGACAGGGCCCTGCTTTTCAGGGACTGACAGATTGGCAGTGGTATCTGACAGAAGCATGACTGACAAAGAATCCAGTGACAGAGAAATAGCTTCCACCAAGAGAAATGGAAGAACAGGGGAGTAAGGGAATAATTGCAGCTGAAAGCAAAGCAGGATATTGTTTCAGGTGGGACTCTGAGTTTGAGTCCTAGCTCCGTCACTTACGTGCCGAGCGACTGAACAAGCTTCCTAAATCAGTTTCCTCCTCCGTAAAATGAGGATAAAGATGTTCTCCAGTTGTGAAGTCTGCTGTGAGAATTAATGAGATTGTGCCTGAGTGGTACTGAGTCCTATGCCTGGCATGTGGTAAGTATTTGGTAAGTATTTAATAGATGTTAGCAAATATTGTTGTTGCTATTATTATTTAACCTTCCATCAGGAAAATCATTAGATTGAAAACAAAGGCGACTAGTCTGCCCGTATTGTAGAAAATAGTATCACAGGTTTAGAGTTGACGGGTTTGTGTGCGTGTCTTGGATGTGTGATATATTAGTTGTGTAACTCTGGGTGTGTTTTCAACATTTCTAAGCCTCAGTTTCTTCCTCTTTTAAATGGGAATAATGATAGCATCTACCTTGTAGCATATTGTGAGGTCTAATAGTAGCAGCATCAGATATTTATATTATATTTGCTATGTACTAGAAATTGTTCTAAGGACTTTATATGCACTATTTCACATAATTCCCATAATAACTCTGTTAGGTATTTGCTGTATTGAAACTATCCCCATGTTGCACATGAGGACACTGAACACACAGAAGGTGAATAAATACCCAAGTTCATCAGCAGTAAGCAGGAGAGCCAGTATTTGAATCCTGGCATTCTGTACTATTTAACACTACGTTATAAACTCTCATTTGTTACATAAGTCTTAGCAGAGTGCCTAGTGCACTGTAAACATTCAGTAAATATTCCCAGCTATTGTCATAATTCATAACATATGGGAACATGGCTTCTCAGAAGAGACAGTATATGAGATGCACTTTGAAGAATATATGTCAGCAAATAATAGTTAAGCAAACCCAGGCTTTGAGAGAGTTTTTGCATTTAGATGTTCTAGACAGAGTAAATAGCTTATGCAAAGATAAAGAGGTAGGAAGACACAGGATATATGTGAAGACTGAGCATTCAGTTTGGCTGGAACATGGCATGAGGGAGGAGGTCCGGGATAATCAGCCTGAAAAAGGTCTACCGAGGTTAAACTTTGGAGTGATTTAAATAGAATGAAAGGATCTGATAGGGTGAAGTCACTTCCTGATTTTGAGTAGAAGGAGACATTCTTACACAGTAACTTTGATGGTACTTTGAAGACAGGTTGCAGGAAGCAGAGTCTGGCAAAGGGAACAGTGGTAGAAGTCTGTTGCGTTAGTTCCTGTGACATGGCTTGAGGTCCTAAGTTAGAGCAAGTGGCCATGAGACTACAGCAGAGCAGAAAGTTAGCTTCTGTCTCTTCTGTTTATTTACATCTTTGGGAATTTTCTATTTTTATTTAATTTTTCAGGCCACCCGTATCCAATGTTGCAAGGTTTGTTTTTCAGTTTGTTTAATTTACCCCCAGGGCAGAAACTCTCGGTGGCTAAGTAGGAGTGGTGTCATAAGCAGTTTTTCATGCAGGGACATTTACGTGTAATGATTTCCAGCCCTTATCCCAGCAGAGCGATGAAGAGCAGTTCGTTGCCCTGGGACTGGTTGCACAGCCTTCTCCCGTTGCACCGTGGCACCACCAAAATTCATAAGAACCTTTCCTCAAAAGAGCTCCTAATGACTTTACTGGGTGAAAAAATATAGGCACTATGGCATGTGGGCAGGTAGGAGGCCACTTACATGGGGTCCTTTTCATGTCCCAGGAGTCACTGCGCTGCCTGAACCTTAGTAAGCATTGGACAGTTGACAGCTTTTTCTGCTTGGAGGGTTGGTCCTGGTGAAGGCTATTAGGAGGAAAATTTAATCTCCTGCCTTAAAGCACTAACTTACGGGTACTGGTTCATTTGGTGACTTCATTTTTTATGAGCAGAATAAGTGACCTATAAATGTTTAAAGGCATAGAAATCACAAAACAAACGATGCTAAAGCAAACCAGTGGGCTGCTGGGTCACCGAGTATAAAGTTAGATATGTGAACAGCAGTAATGCCTCAAATGTATGTAAATAAGAATTTCTGAGTAATAATCACTTCTAAAAAAAACAAGAAATATGTATTTGTATACTAATGAATAAAGATGCATGTATAAAAAAGGAGGAGTTTTAAAATAATTGGTTTTATAATTGGTTTTAAGTTTTATAATTGGTTGATATTTTGACAGATGTTTAATTCTGCAATAATGGAGCTAGATAATGTTTTCTTGGGTACTTTACGTGTTTCAGGCTCCATGATAAATGCTCTGAATCAATATATAATATATATTTATGCATTATATTTTTTATTTCACACATTTATTGTACATAGATTTTCTATATTTATTGTATCTACATATATCCATGTATTTATATATAAAGAATAGTCTATAGGGTATAAGGGCATGTAAAGTCTCAGAAGAGCAGTTGGCTTCAGAAAATCGCTCTTCCTCTGACAGATGGGAGTTCTGGCTCTGAGCTGATTCTGTTCTTGTTTTTAATCCAGGGATGCAGTGTGGGTCGTCAGGCTTTTTCTAGGGAGGATCAGAGGAAGAGGCCCTTCCACCAGGCTCACCCGCACACGGCCGCTGTGCAGTGCTGGGAGTCTGCTGAAGCCCGGCCCTGTCAGGGTGGTTCGGATGCTCCAGAGGATCTTGAGCAGGTGTATCCCTTTCCTCTCGGTGCGTCTGACATGTGCACAGACCCGCTTCTTTCTAACTATATATTTATTTTGGGTTTTCTCAACTTGGATCCTGTGCTCTTAGAATTTCAAAATTCCATATCACCTCCCCACAATTCAGCTCTTTGGAAACCTCATCTGTCTTTCACACAACTAATACTCAGAAAATAACTATAAATGCCTATATATGTTACCGTAAGGACATGACATCTATTTCTATTAGATTATATGACTATATGAATATTCACCAAAATTCTATGCACAGTGTTATGGATGGTGAATCTGGGGCTCAGAGAGTCTCTGAACAGGCAGAAGAACAAAGATAAACGCACAAAAGTTCAGGTGCTAAAGCTGATGCCCCGTATCTTGAATTCATAATAATATCGCTCCACAGCTGTTTGTGTTTGTGTTTTTAAACACAGCCAACAAAGTTGGCTCTTTAATCTTTAAGGTCTCAGAAAACAAAAAAGTACAGGTCAGAGGAGAGTCTTTTATTAAGACTCAGTAGCAGATGTGAGAAATGAAATCGCTAACAATAAAAGGGGAGGCACGAGAGGCCACAAACATCAAGCGTGAGAGCCGAGCGCCCCCTGTCGGTGCCGCGTGACGGGGAGGCTGGGCGCTCTTGCCCCGCTGCGTGGACGCTCAGGGAATGGTTCGGCCACGGCCAACACAATCACTGGTCGTTACAGCGACGGTGCAGGGACGGCAAGCCTGGACTTTGTTACTCTTGGCAGTCTCTGCTTAATAAAGCAAGAACTGATTCATCAAGCAGAATGTAACAAAATCCAAAAGTTTAGGAATCTTAAAAGAATAGGTCCACGTCATTTCAAGACAGTTTTAGTCTTTACTTTGCTGCGCTGGCAAATACTTGCTGATGTCCTGTCCTTGGGCCGTTGGGAAGTGTTGGACAGCGTGAGCCTAGGTTTCATCTCCCAAGGTTTGTCTGTCCGTGTTTTCCCATCGGACCTGCTGTTCAGAGCGCGCTCAGTGGGTAGGGACCGAAGCCGACTTCATTTCCAAAGAGCCTTCCGTTTAAACGTTGACGCTGTGCCCATCTGGGGATCTGTGTACAGCCACAGAGATGCCTTGGCGGGACTGAGAACCACCCATCCCAAAATCCAAAATATTTGTCTCACGGCAAGACCCTAGAGCCTTTAGTGAACTCGGATGAATTCTGTCTAAGCACTGCAGTTATTTTGGGGAGGAGCACAGTTATGTTGTTTTGCATCTTTTGCCTTGACCTTGTGTTGATGGGTTTAATAGGCTTAAAATACATAAGCTTTTGGAGAATTGTTTTGGACTTTTATTGATTTTTTTAATACAACTGGCCTTTGACAGTCTTTGGCAGCTTATTTATATATGTTATAGAATGTTTCTCCAGTGAATTTTTAAGAATCTGAGCATATTCTTAATAATGTCCTACAAAAGGGTCAAGTTGTAAACTGGTGGTTTTTATCATAGACACGGTGTAGCCTGTCATCATCAAATATGTCGTGACAGGCTGGAGAACTGTGCCAAGAACAGTTGGGGAAAAATTTAATTAGTTATCCTAAGTCCTCTCCTCTCTGGCTACCTTTTGGAGACACAGGCCGATTCCCCGTGTTGGCACATTTATTTGTTCTTTTTTTTTTCCTGTGAAAAACAAATGAGGAAACTTTCTTTAAAAAGAGAGAGAAAGAAAGACAGGGAGGTGGGACGAAAAGAGGGGAAGGAAGGAAAGCAGCTGGGTGCTGCAGGGAAAGGGGACTGAATTCTGGCTTTGATTAACCTTGGAAAAACGCCAGCCTCCACAGAGGAGCATAATTTTCAGTTCTGTTTTTCAAGGCTGAGCCTTTTGGGGATCCATCACTATGAGGTTAAGGGCTTCAATGGCCTCCTGGTAGCTCTGGAGAATCCACAAGGAAACCAGAGCCCAGCTGAAATGGAATACCCTGGACCGAAACCAAGAGAAGGTAGGCAGCTCCCCCGCACTCACCAGGATGTTAGGCGCTACGGGACATTCTCAGGTAGAAACAGAGTGGCATTGTCCAGCCAGGTAGCTCACCCATGAATTACTTTCTAGGATAATGGAGAGACAACAAGGACACTCTACGAATCCAGGCTTCGTTGTGGCCGGTCTCAACTTCATCTCATCAGTTAATAGATTTTTTAAATACCTGGGCTTTAGGTTTCCTTTGAGATCAAAGTCTCATGCCTGCATTCGGCTGTGAGGGTGCACAGGTTCCCATTAAAAGAAAGGATTTCCCCTCCACGTATACACCCAACTCAAGTACTGTTATTCAAGGACCATCAGTAGCTTTGTATCTTTAACAGATTGGCCAGCTTTCTCCATGAAAGCTGTTTCAAATTAAGTGGATGATACAGGCTTATTTCAGCCATGTGTGCGGGAGCGAGGTAGCAGGCCGGCTCAGCTCAAATCGGATCGCCTTGGCTCTGAACCTGTCAGGCTCCCGCAAGCTGTGTGACACGGAGCAGCTCACCTGACCTGTCTAAGCACATCTCCTTCTGTAGAGGAGACCCTGCTTCCCTTTTTCTTCTTAGCGCTTGACTGCCGTACTCACGCTTAGTTTTGTTTTGTTATACTGCCTGTCTTCCCTCATACGAACGTAAGTTCCACGGCAGCCAGACTTCATTGGTTGTTTCCCCTGCCCCACACAGGAAATGCTCAGTAATCACTGAGTAAATGAAGGAATGAGTTAACTTAGGAAGAAAGCGAGATCTCAGAGGGCATGGCCCTGGGAGGCCGGAGCTGAGAAGGGGCTGCTCTGCCCCGTAGTTGTGTGGAATAAACCAGCATCAAATACGGTCCTGGGGCCAAGACAGAACGCACTTCGGAGCGATCGCTCAGTACTGGCCACCCCGGCTTTTATGACGGTTCAGGGTGTGTCTAGTTATCTTGAGAAACGTGTTGCAATCCCACCAAAGTCCCACAAAGAATCCACTCAAAGGTACAATTCAAGAGTCTAAAAGTATGTATGATCCACAGGGCTTGTGGGGATAAAAGAGAGAAGACCACAGATAGTGCAGTGTCACAGGAACAATACGGTGTTTGACAAAGCTGTTGTCCTTTAACATTGTGTGTCTGTGTGTGTGTATGTGTACTTGCATGTGTGTGTGTGCCTCGCCTGTTAAGGCTAGGTGACCTGGACCAGCAGACGGAGGTCATCTTGCGTGCTGCGTTTTCTCAGCAGTCAGGCTGATGTCCATACTCACATTTCTTCAGGCTCAGGTATCAATTGTTCTAACCATTGTTTCAAAACTAGTAGCATTAATTCAACATTTAATTATAGCTCACAGACTTTCCCTGAAGCTAGAAGGAAACACTTTCTTATGCATTGCTGAAGGAAAATTATTTTCTTCTCTTAAAGTCTGGAAAGGAATATTGCCCATCCGTATCAGTTTTCTGTTTAAGTATTTTCTTTCACTAAATAACAAGGATGTTACCAAACTTAATGGATAATTACAAAGTAAACCAAAGATTTCTTAATTTTCTGGTTACTCAAGGAAGTGAGTAAAATTCCTTGCTTCTAGGAAAAAGTATATACATATTTATAACTTTTACCCTCTTATATATTAAACAAGTCATTCAGATTCGTTTTAGAAAACTTAGAAAATAAAGCAATCAAATTCAAAGGGATAGATACATGATAAATGCTACCACAATTCTACTACGAAATAGCATTTTGACATTCATGTGCTGAAGCTGGAAAAGGCATATTTTTGGAAAAATATGTATCTGATAACTTGTTTATGATGCGGTTATCATCAGTTATTTTAAATATATTCTTTTCAAATGTTTTAAATTTATATTTGGAAAGGTCCTGAATTGTTTTAGCATTTAGGTAAATTTTTTTCAATGTAGTGATAACCTTACACCTCATTTAGCTTAACAAGTTGTATTTTATATTTTAGTTAATTGGGGTTTTTGGCATAGGATGTATCTGTAATGTGCTTCTGGGCCTGAAGGGACAGGGTGCTGTGTACTGAGCAGCTCCGCTCTGAGAAGCCAGGCCTAGATGAAGAGTTAGTTGTGCAGGGGGCATCATAAGGGCCGCAGTGGGCCTTCCAGCTTCAGGGGCCTGCGACTGTGTCACGGGGCCTCCCCACATAGAGTGAGTCCACAGCTCATTCTGGAGGCAGTGTTCCTCTTCGCCAGCCGTGTGTGCGAGGTTTGGGTTGCAGTAGTGATAGAGGCACTCTTTCTCCAGCTCTCATTCATCAGGCACATACTAAGCGCCACTCACTGTGCTAAGGGCTGGTTGTGGAGA
>JAQQAC010025234.1:35197287-35218720 GCA_029783875.1 Phataginus tricuspis | reverse complement strand
AAGGGGGTAGTTTAATCATCACAATATTGCTCATGTAATTGTAGGTTAATGATACTAAAATAAAATAAATTGTAAAATAAATAAATAAATAAATAAAAATAAATAAATTAAGCATTTAAAAATAAAAAAAATAAAAAAAGAGAGAGAGCTAGTCAGTGAGATATGCCAGGCAGAGAAAGTCAAATAGCAAATGATCTCACTTACTTGTGGATATTAAAACAGCAAAGCAGAAGGAAGAAAACAGCAGTAGACTCATAGACACCGAGAAGGGGCTAGTGGTTCCCGAGCAGCAGGGGCTGGGGCAGGTGAGGGAGGAGGGGAAGGGGTAAAGGGGCACAATAATTCACGAGCACAATATAGGCTGGTCGAGGGGACGGTGGTACAGAAAGGAGAACACAGTTAACGATTGTGTGACATTTTCCTAAGTTGACAGATAGTAACGTCACTAGCTGGGGTGAGGATTTAATGACATGGGTAACTGTTGAACCACTGTGTTGTATATTTGGAACCAACATAAGATTGTGTATCAATGACACTTTAAATAAAAAAAAAGAGGTAGTAAGGATTTAATAGTGTATATAACTGTAGAATCACTATGTTGTAGACTTGAAACCAATATAACATTGTAGATAACCCATAATCACTTGTCCTTTGAACAAGCATGGCTCATGAAACATAATAAAAATAACTTAATTTTTATTTCCCAATACTCCTTTAAAAATTTACATACTAGCCGTAGTCTCTCTGTGGCCCTGGGTAGAAGGGCAGGGCTATGACTTTCTGGTCAGTCTTAGTGAATACAAAGTCCTGTGATCTCCTTAGATCACGGGTAATCTCATTTTAGAAGTTAGACTGTCTCGTCCCAGAGGATGGTCACAGCTCTGAAGCTGATTGGATGTTGGATTTTTCTCCCACCCACAATAGAGGCGAGCCTCTTTCAGTGTGTGTATTTGTGTGTGTGTGTTTATGGAGGGTGGGAGGGAGGGGGTGTCCTCGTCTTTTTCTCACCCAACTGCTCCTCTGTCATTAGAACATTGGAAAAGGCAAGGACAGAGGAG
Organism: Phataginus tricuspis; assembly: GCA_029783875.1. Lineage (NCBI taxonomy): Eukaryota > Metazoa > Chordata > Mammalia > Pholidota > Manidae > Phataginus > Phataginus tricuspis. Next base: position 35,217,662 of record JAQQAC010025234.1, on the reverse strand, counting down.
GATATGGGAGTTGTTTTCACTTAAACTGGTACTGTTTCAAGGTGGTTTATGTTCTGTTCTCCCGTGGACCTTATTTTCTCTTTTTCTCCACCAGAGGAATTTTGTTAAAAGCTGACTCTTGTATCTTACGGACAGTTTTGCGGATTCTTCAGAGGCCTTTCTGTGGGCCCCTGGAGCTCTCGCTCTCCGGGGCCAGACGGTGTCCCTGCTTTGGCTGGCCTCCCCCGTCCCCGCTGCTGGCTGTCTCCAGGATCCCCTTCCAGGCGGTCCTTCTGGGCATGAGTGAAAACACCCCTGGGCCAGCTTTTCCTCTCGGTGCTTCGCTTGAGTGTGCATCGTGCGTTCTCGGGTCTGCTGGTAGAGGGAACGCAGCCGCAGGAGAAACTCTCATCCCTGTCCCAGCTGGGGACACCGGCTTCTCTGCTTCCTTCCAGGGCCCCTCAAGCCTGTTCCCTCTGAGCGTTCCAGGAGACCCACGTCAGGCCCTCCCTGTGGGCGCATTAAAGGCCCTCACTAGACTTCTGTGCAGAGGACAGGTACCCCCATCCCTTCCCCTTGGGAAGGGTTAAGGAGCAGGTGTGACACACCGTGCTGCAAAGCCTCTTTTCTAAAGTCACCTCAGTAAAACCCTCGTCCTTCCCACCCTCAAACATTTTATATCCTACATCTTGTTTTAAGATCCTTGGGTGAAGACCCAGGGTCCTGAAACTGGTTGTCAGGACACACACTGCACACATACCTTGATCCGGCCTCTCTCTCTGGTTTGCAGCCTCCTTTCTATCTTCGGTCCTAGTTAAAATGTTAACATTAGCATTTGCTACTCATGATCATCTCATGATCCCATTAAACCCTAATAGCAATGATGTGAGGTAGCTAACGCTCTTACTACTCTTTTCTGATGTGAAGATTAAAACTTAAAAAAGCAAGTGGTTTAAAGCCACCCACCTGGTCAGTGGCAGAGCCAGCATTTGACCGTTTTTCTCACTCCCAAGCCCAACCTCTTAATCATCAACTTCATGTTTACTAACACACTTAGTTAATTAATACACACTTATTAATCTGGCAGGATGGTGCTGGTATGTCAGAACTTCATACTGTGAAAAACAAACTTCATAGTATGAGATAAATAGCACACTTATTAATCTTGCAGTTTCAAAAAGGAAGCTCAGAACATGTTCAGTACTAAGTATTTGCTTGACCTGTATATTGAACTTTCTCATAAAACATCACATTTCTCTTGTCTTCAAAGCATTGCTACTTAAATCCATTATATTATCATTTGGGGGATAAAATTGTATCTACATATGTGTCCTCAATAAGGCACTTGTATCAACTGAGACATTTAAGCCACTCATTAAACAATCAAGAATCCTGACTACCTTTAATGAGAATGTTATTTCCAGTTGAGGAATGAACATGTTTCACGAGCAGAACCTCAGTCAATCAGTAGCTGTTGGAACCAAACCCTATATAATACTTTAAATAGCTAAACCTACAGGTCTGTCACAGCTTAAATGCATTTTGGTTAGAATGAATACCTTAAAGATTACAAAAGTAGAATTGTGGGAAGACCCTGCTCAGGGTCACATTTCCAGCCTTTGAGGACATCAATTCTAAATTTATATTATTACTGTCAGTTAAGGGAAATTAAATTCTCAGTGCTATTTATTCATGAGTTCTTTCTTCTTAATTTCTCCCTACCTCTAGAAAAAAGTTCTTGAATGTCTTGGCCTAACAACGATAAAATAAAAAGTTTTCTTTATTTATAGTCCTGATTTATAACACCGAAGGAGCAGAGCTACAGCAAGGCTAGCACAGGGCACAAAGAAAACATGGTGATAATCATATGCTTCAGCTCTATAGTTAATTTTATTAGGAGATGTTTTGACATTAAAGTGGGAAGTATTTTCATTCTGTGAGATCAGGCAATATTTAAATATAAGAAATTAAAATTAAATACAGCATTCCAATTTTCTGTTTTTACAATAAATATTTCTGGTAATAGTCTGGCTTTTTTTCTCTAAATTTGTGTTCCCTAGTGGAGATCACTGGGCCTGACATCAGGTGGTCAGCAAGTATCTCATCTAAAAGGAAAAATGTCCATCCCTGTACATGGGCAAAGGAACACTTGTACAGCCTCACAAATCATCTCCCTCATGCAGTGACAGTAATGAGGGACACCTCAAATCTCTCCCTGCGAGGTGCAGTGTCTCTTCTAGTAAACTTCTTTCCTTTCTGGGGAACTCAGTTGGGAAATAGCAATACTCAGCAAGTGTGTTTAAAAAAATGACCTTAAATTCTCTAAATTGCTACCAGTTGAATATATCCAGTAATTTAATATTGAAACAATACACAGCACGCATAGAAGCTGGGTAGAAGATACTATGGGGAAAATGGAAGCTCCTATGGCCAGGATCCTCCCCTGACCCTAAACTACTTGATGATGTAATTGGCTTGCTAGGCGACTGCTTCCACACCCGGAGGCAATAAGCTATTACTGACTGAGTCACTACATAAAGAGCCCTGCCCAGTGCTCTGGGTGGAGGCAGAGACAGTGGTGGATTACAGACCGCAGACTGCTGGATGCAGACACAATTCTAGTGCTCAACCTACCGCAGTGAGAATAAAGCTGGGTATAAACCCTTTTACCCCGAGAACATTCCGCTGTCATTTCTCAGCCTCACCAAATCCATAGTGTACCTGCCTGGGGCTGAAACCTTCAGGCAAGACAGATACATATAAATAAACAACATGGGAAATCTTTGAAATCCCAAGTTTTGATGAAATGAACTCTAAGATACCCCTTAGTAGCTAATGTTCTGTAAAGCAATGGATTAATCTTCTTAGAATGTTCTCCACAATGATTGAGACAAAATTTTTAATTAAATTAGTCAAATTAAATGAATTAGAAAAGCCATCTCTTGAGACTTGTAGGTGATAAACAGTTTACTGTATTTATTCCTTAAGCCAAGTTAAGGGGTGGGGAATGGGAAAGAGTGTTTATAAGAATTGCCTTGTCTGTCTGCCCTGAGGCTCAGAAAGGAGAATGACCCATCCAGGGTCACAGTGAAGTCAGGACTCCGGACGAGCCCAGAGCTGGCAGCCTCCTGACTTCCAGACCCAGTGCTGACTCTAGGCCGCCTAAACTGAGTTACCAATAGCAATGTTTGCTAGAAAGTGCAACTAAAAACTCTGGCAGCAGTGTATGTTTATTACATAAAATAAGAAGATGAAACAAGTAACAAGAAAAATACCTATTATTCCACCAAGCTAGGCACCAGTGCTGTCACCACTGTGCTGCATAGCTTCCCCGATCATATTTAATACGTATACTGCAGGCTTTCCTAACCAAGGCTAATTTTTAACAAATATGAGAGTCCAATTGATGAAAATATTTAAAAGATGATGCCTGTAGTAATAACAAGCAACTTGGAATGGACTTGACTATTTGAAAATCAACTTGTGTTCTGCGAGTTGTTGATTTGAGTTTTGCACCACCCACTGTTTTCAAACAAGGGAACTAAGTTACAGTAATTTGGCTGAGGTGACATCCAGCACTCAAACTGAGGTCTGGCAGGTGAGAAACACTGAAATAGAGACGCCTGGATTGCAAGGATCTTCTGGGTGCTGGCCCTGACATATGCAGATGTCTTGTCAGTGGGTTTCAGCCCCAGACAAATTCACTATGGATTCAGTGAGACCAAAAAATGACAATGAAATGTTCTTGGGGTGAAAGGGTTTATACCCAACTTTATTTCCACAGTGGCAGGTTAATCACTAGAATCGCGTCCACTCAGAGCGAGTGCATGCATGCAGCAAGCAGGTCTCTGCCTCTGGGCCCCTCTCCCCACAGCCGTCTCAGTCTCTGTCCTCGGCGCTGCCACCACTCCAGCCTCTGCTCTGTTCTCCTGCAGCCGTGCAGCAGCCGGGCCACCGTATCACCCAGAGCCCTGGGTGGAGCTCTTTATATAGAGTCAGTAGCAGTGTTTTACCCACATGTGTGTAGTGAGCAAGCCAACCAGGGCCAGGTGAGAATCCTGGCCACAGGAACCTTCACTTTCTCTACAGCAGATCCACAGGAGTCCATTTTCAGGGGAATCCCATTCTGACCCTCCATGTCGAACCTTGCAAAACTGGTAGAAAGTTGGCCTGGGAGGAGTGTATTTGCTCTGTTTCTTGCCATAAAGCATTCCCTTCTTCTTTTTTAATTGAAGTATGGTTGATGTACAATCTTTTGTTGGTTTCAGATGTACAACACAGTGGTTCAACAGTCACTCATATCATTAAATCCTTACCCCTCAAGTGCAGTTACTGTCTGTCAACGTAGAAAGATGTCACAGCATCTTTGACTACATTCCCCAAGCACTCCCTTCTTATAGAGATGTCTACAAGGGCCCTCAGGGTGTCCCCTACACCTCCTCCCTTTACACAGAGGATAAATCAGACTCTCTGTTCACACTCATTAGAAACAGAAAGCAGTTTATTAGCAGTTTGTTATGATCTGCGTGCAGTTTGTAAATCTTACCCCAAAATCAATTTCTATTCTTGGAGGGCGATCTTTTTTGTCAATAACCTTACATAAAAAGATGCTGAAACAGCAGTGGCAAATGGAAAGCTGGAAAGTTTATCAAGAATAAATAGGAAAACAAAGGCCTAGGAGGCAATATGGAAAATACCAGTACAAAAGGATAATAATTAGAAAAGGCAAGAACGAGGTAGTGCCGAGACAGAATCAGCGGAAGGACAGACACCCTCCCTTGTCAAACACAGAGCCCAGCGTGGGCTGAAGCTGTGCATTCCAGTTTTTCTATGTCTGAGCTGCTCTCACAACTAGAGCGAATGATATCATGAGGGTTTTTTTTTTTCTATTTTATTTGCACTTATTCAGTAAGCATTGTTTGGTGACGACTGCTTATCAACTAGTGCGCTCATCAGCGGGAATGAAACGACTGACACCACCTCTCCCCTGAACTTCAGAGTTTAATAGATGAAAAAAAAAAAGAGAAGGAAACTTCACCCAAATGGATTTAATTACAAGTAACAGTTTTGCCTAGGCAATCTCTGTCAATTTTAAATTCGGTAAACATCGTGAAGATTTTAACTTCAGGTATTTCTGTGAAGATCCTGGGAAAACAGAATTCTGATATAATACTGTAAGATCATACGGCAGGATGCTGTTAGGTATATCAGAACTTCATACTGTGAAAAAGAAACATCATAGCATGAGATTAAGAGTAAATTCAAAGGTCAGACAGATCTGGGTTTAAATCCTGATCTCATAAAAAAAGTACCAGCTATGTGACATTGGGTAAGCTACTTAACCTCTCTAAGCCGTAGTGTCTTTTCTCAGACAACAAGAATGGTAGTCCTTAGGTCATCAGATTTTTGTGAGGATTAATGACATGGTGCAGGTCAGGCCTTCAGCACCTACCAAACGTTCAGTGCACATTTGTTGGTGTTATTATTTTTCGCAGCAATAGTAGCAGGAGTTATAGTAGTATCATCGTTATTATTATCTGAAAGATTGCAATAAGCTCTATATTTTTTCCAGTATCCACTATCCAGGCAGATAGGGAGAAATAGCTGTATTTGAATTCTAACACATTCCACTTCTTACGAGAGATGGAGCATCTCTTTTCTGTGTTGATAATAGCAGCTGTGAACAGAACTCTGGAGGCCCCACAAAGACATGGTGCATGAGAAGAACATTAAGAATTACTCCAGCAAGATGGGGGAAGGGCACAAAAACAGCAATTCTAAATGAAGCCACTAAGCTTTTTTTATAGTTAATGTTGAGAGTTATGGGAAATGTGTGGAGTCACATGACCTGCTTTCTTAGATGCCATTTGATCAAAGCTTTATACTGTCAATTAAATGTGCTGAGAATAATTCGCTAAACATGGACTATAAACCTCAGATGGCAGGAATTTAGAAGTGCAAACCAGGAGTCTGTATTAACCACCTTTTTAAGAACAAGTACTCAGGGACAGAGGAAGATCGCCCATGAAGAATATAATTCCACTTGCAACTGCTTGGCAATATTTAGTTTTTAAACACCCAGCATTCCAACATGTTCCAAGATTTTCTGTAGCGATGCTTTGTATGCACAACACGCTGATCCTAATTGAAATGCTGAGTAGTTTGTTTCTCCAAGGTTCAAATTCTTGATACATCTTCTGAATATCAAATACGCAGAACAATGCTGCAGCCCTGGCAGATGTGCACATAAATGTGTTAGATCGGGTTTCTGCCATCATACCAAGAACAGCTAATTCCAAAATCACCCTCAGCCTCAGATGGTTTGAAACAGAATCGTTTTGAAATCTAGGTGACCTAGTTTTTGGAACTATTGTTGCGATTATTTTGGAGGAAAATAATCTAGCTCAAAGGAAAAGGCAAGCATTGCTGTGTTCCGTGGGACTCTAATAAATCTCTGGCTCTTTTTCCTGGGTAAGTAAGCATGGCCGTGAAGTGAAGAGACGGTGCAAAACCTCTAAAGCAAACAGTACGTTATTGGAAGATCTGCTACTTTTGCAACTGTGAAAGCCTCACCCAGGATCCCTCCACAGAGCCCCACTTTATTGTCAGGCCTCAGAAGTAGGGGGCTGGGTATTATTGTCCAGACCCAGACGGTTTAAGAGCAGCGTTCATAGCTGCAGCGGGAGGGCAGGTTTAAAGAAGTCTGTCCTGAGCAAGCTGGAATATTACCATTGCTTTCTTCAGGAGTCTAAATTATCTCACATCCTGAGAAGGATTTCTTTCATCTTTAGTTTCCTTGCTAAAGATCTCAAGCATTGGCTTTCATTGTCCATCTAGACTGGGGGACCTCACTGACCCCTCCACGCTGGGCCCTTCAAAAGGAACCATCACGTCATCTCTGCGCGTCTGGCCTCGGATCCCTGCTCGCTCACTTTGTTTCAGCCTAACAAATCATCTCGATTCTTCCCAGCACCTCTATTTGCTTGCATTCTTTATTAACCTAAAATGGCCTGAAATAGTCTTGGCCCACAGTTAAAAAAAAACAAGTGTATTGGTAGGAAATCATCCAAAGTATCACTGCCGCCACCATTTACTGAGCATTTCCTATGTGGTAGGCACAGTGCCAAACACAATTCCAAGCGCTTGGCATAATTTTTTTTTTTTTTGCAACCGTATTTTCAGATAGCTGTTATTATTCCTGTTTCACAGACAGGACAGTGAGGCTCAGAGAGACTAAACAACTTCTACAATCTTGTAAAAAATGAAATGGCCTAGCCCATCTCAAACCAGGCGTAGTTCCTGCGACTCTGCTTCCCTAACCACCACACTCTCCTGCTTTCTCTTTAGGGACAAAGTCTTGTGTTTGCTCTGCTCTGCTGGGAAAGTTTTTCAGGGACCAAATATTTCACAGAACAAAGCTTGTTGTTCCATGGCCTCTGACCCGCCTTAGTCTTTGGAGCCACCCAGCTTGGCGATGTTCTGTGCTTTATTTTCCCTCTGATGCTTGAGCAACTACTTCCATTTCCAAAGCACCGTCTCCAGCATCCTCTCACCTTCACCTCATGAAAACGGAGAGGCGATCTGGGAAAGGATGGAATTAAGATTTTAGGGATGAGACAACAAGGGATTAAACGTGCCGGCCAAGGTCCTGCCTCTGTGACTGACACCGAGGTCTGCCAACTCTGGGGTCAGGGCTACTCTGACTTAGGATGTGGGAGCCCAGTGCCTGTCTGTCTGTCAGTGTCTGTCTGTCATCCAGCTGCACAGTGGTTGGAAAGGAAGAGAATGCTGCTGACCCAAGTGTGTTAAAAATGAGTTCAAACTCCCCCAACTAACTCTTGAGGACGCCACACAAATGGAGTGAGCACAGGAAGGTCTTCCTTCTGGACCCGTATTCCATGTACCAGACCTGAGCTGGAGGTTGAGCTGAACCTCTTATGAGCCTGGTTAACTCAAAGAATTTAGTAAATCACTCTAAATCTCAATTCTTCTCATTCAAATAACTGATAATAGTTATTAGCTGATAGAGTTTTGAGAAGGATTTAAAGAGAGAATGCCTATAAAGCGTTTAGTCCAATGCCAGGCACATGGTAGGGACATAGCATGTTAGATGTTTTTGTTGTTGTGTTGTTGAAGAGCACAGAGGACATGAAAGGATACTGCCATAGAACGTCTCGCCTTATTATGTCCTGTTGCAGGTGTGATAACAAAGTAACAAGAGGAAGGTGACAGAAACAATGGCCTAGGAAAGGTTTGTCTGCATGGTTGCTCAGCGCCTTCATGTATGAGCATCTGGCACATTAGATGATAAAAGAAAACTACCTTGCACTGTAAGGACTCTGGAATAAAAAACTGAACTCGTGTCAGGCGCCTTGTGTCCTCGAGACATTGTTCAATGCTTGGCAAAAAGTAAGATTAAAAAAAATGTAGAATTATGAATAAAGAAATAGTTTGTGTAATTAACTTGTTTCTGTAGTCCTGTCTTGCTGTAGGCCTGCCACAAAGTAAGGCGTGAATTGTTCTTTATAACAAACAACATCTTCCAGATATTGAATTGAATTTGATTAAAGCTCTTTTGGAGATGCAGAAATGCCTTCCCATAGGGATTGGGAAAGTATAAGATCACGGTATTTCCAGATATGTTTTGCATCTCTTCTTTTGAGTTTTGGACCATCCATTATCTTTTTTAAGTAGTTCGTGTGTTTGGGATTGTTATCCCCAGGCCACTGTGAGGAGACAACTCTACAGCAGTATCTGGTGGATAAGATAGAATGAGAACTTTGTAAGCCATGTACTAATCTCACATATAATGTCTAGTGATGGTTTATACAGACTGCATAATGAATGAGACACAGACAGAGCTGCTAAAAATAACTATGCCAAAAGGCAGAAAAGAGTAGGAGAAAATCATCTTGTGAATATTAAGGAGTATCAACTTTTTACTATATTAGAATACACCACTTGGTATAAAGTTGTTGTATTAAACTTTTCCCCTACCCTGTTTGAATAATTTTTTTTTTAATCACATGAATGTTTCCTATTTTTAGAAGCGTTATTTTACATGGTCCCCATATTCCAACTAACATATGTGGGAGGCAGCTAATTTGTTGAGTTAATTAATTTTATTCTCTAAAGATGAGATCTCCTCTCACAGATTAAGCACAGAAATGGAACTATTTTGTCTTTTTAAGATTTATATAAGCTAGGGAGTGGGTATTAAAATGAAAATACTATATGCTATTTCATGAAACATTTAGTTAGGATACTAATGCCTTATAAATCAACATATTTATAAATATACATTATCCGAATTTTGTGTGTCTGATTATGTGAGATATATGATGTTTTTCTCTTGGTCTGATATCAAAATGAAAGTAACAAGGCGTAAAGACCAAGTAGGTTAGAAAGACCAACACTGTTGAAACGTAAAATTTATGGATTATATTCTAAAATTCCCAGTATTTCCTTCAAGTTCAATGCTGATGAATAATGATATGCTAATTATATGAACTTAAGTTTTTCAAAATTCAAAATGTAATTAATCACAACATAGTCCTGTTTTTCCTAAGAAATGCTTTGCTAATGCTGTATAACTAACTACACTAGCATTGTGAAAGCAGCGCAGTAACAACATGCCACGCGTGTAGGGGAAAGAAAAGTGAACCATAACGATTTTCTACCTTTAATTTTTTTTCAAATAGGAAATTCTTTGGGAAAACCAGTTGTCATGGCAGAAAGAGAACACTAAATTATAATTTTCTTTATCAGACAGAAAACCAACCCTGACATCTTCCACGTCAAATGAGTTAGTTTCTTCTTCATTTCACTTCAAATGTAACCAAAATATTGTCACCATCCTCCAGTGACTAACATTGTCCCATGTTGTCCTTTCATTAGCCACACTTTGCTGGGGCTGGTCATATACTTAAAAAATCTCAGGTTAGATACTCTTTGTTCTGTAAGAAAAAAATAAAGAAAAAATTTCAGTCTGTGATATTCTGGAGCTCATTGGTGCAAACCATGAAGGGTTTAGAAATTGTGGGAAATCATGGAGAGGGAGTCTTAGGAAACAGCCACTCCTCACACCAGGAACTGCCCACGTGCAGAGAGCATCATCAAAAACAGAAAATGAACGGGGTGGGCGGGGGGAGAGGAAAGGAGGGAAGAGAGGGCAAAGGGAACGAAAAGAGGAATAACCGAGAAGAGCAAGGAGACGAACCTGAGATGTGTGATAGCAGGTCGTGACAGCGCCCTTGGAAGAGCGCACAGGCACTTATAAAACCAGGAATGGTGAGAATTGCAACTAGATGCAAATTGCGACGATTAGTCATTTGCAGCAAAGTTGGACAGAGAGTTCAGACAGCCACAGCAAGCTGTCACTGCCACAACCCCTTCAGGCCGGGTCCACGGGACCAGTGGCAAGGGGACACATTGTCAGCGCACTTTCCTGCACAAATCATGTCGAAAACACTTGTCAGCTTGGCAGGTGAGCCCAACAAAACCTAATGAGACTAAGGTACTTGATTATTTTTCGATATCATAGATATGGAGGACCCTTTAGAAAGCATTCAGCACACTGGTTTTAAAATGTTGTACTTTCAAATGCTTTTGTATTGCCAACAGTGTATGATTATCTGACTACCTGGGATAAACAGGACTAATACATCTATGGTGTACCATGATTAGTTCTGACATACTTATCATCTCTAGGTGAATCCTTCCTAAGTGGTCCCAGCCCTGGGAAAAAATAAGGAAGGTGACACCCATTTCGTTCCACACTTGAGTATGGAAGAAATATGATGTTAAAATAATAATATCATTAGATGCCTCGAACAGACTTGTACTCTGAGAGAAATATTAAAAAAAACTCTCACTGTATTTGTGGATTTGCCCATTTCTCTTTATAACTTGGTCAACTTTTGCTTTATGTTTTTTCGGGCTATGTTAATAGATACATACAAATTTAGAATTGTTTCTTCCTAAGGAAATTGAACCTTATCATTATGAAGTTGCACATTTATCTCTAGTAATATTTATTTTTCTGTTTTAATGCAGCCACTGCAGCTTTCTTTCAATTTTTTTATTATGTTATAAAATGTATTAACATATATGTACATTTATATATTTTTAATGATTTTATGTACTTGCATTATAGACAAGGCTCTTTTTTAAAGAGCATATAATTTGGCTTTTTTGTTTGTTTTCCCCAGAGTGCAAATTTTACCTTTCAACTAGTGTATTTAATTCATTCAAATTTAATTTAATTACTGATATTTGGACTTCTATTTATTGCTTCATCATATTTTCTGTTTGCCCCAAGAGTTCTATATTATTTTTTTCCTCTCCTTCCTTAACTACTTTTGGATTGATAGGAAGTTTTTCATCATTCAGTTTCTTCTTTCTGTTAACATAGAAGTCCTAGACTCTTTAGAATATTCTTTTAGTGTAAGCCCTAGTAATTATAACATATTCTTGACTTATCAAAGTCTAATTTTAATCCATCAGTCTTCCTCTAGTCCTTAAAACTCTATTTACCCTTCTTGCCTTACAAAATTGTGTGCTATTATTTTTGTGCATTATAATTATTCATATATATATACACAAGAAATATTCGTATTTCAACATAATCCATATTCACTTATATTTACCCAGATGTTTACCATTTTTTCTGCTCTTTATTCCTTCATGTGTCATTTTCTTTCTGCCTAAAGAATAACACCCTTTAGAATTTTCTTTAGTATGAATATCTTACCTTCATCTTTAGAGGATAATTTCAGTGTACACAGGATTCTAACTTGTCGGTTACATTCAGCATATTGAAGGTCTCATTCCATTGTCTTGTGCTTCTCATGTTGCTGTTGAGAAGTCAGCTGTTGGTGTACCTGCTGTTCTTTTGTAGGCCAGCCTCTGTTTTTCTCTAGTGTCCTTTAAGATTTTCTATCTTTGATTCTTGCTAGTACTTCTTGGAATTTTTTGAATCTGTGGACTGGTAGGTTTTACCATTTCTGGAAAAAAAACATTATCCCTTTAAACATCACCTCTACCCCACTTTCTCTTGGGTCCTTTTATGGCTCTATTGAACATATGCCCAACTTTCATGTGGAATCCAATCTCTTCTCACATATCGTGTGTCGTTTTTTCATCCTTGGATCGCTCCATGCCTTTGACATGTGTTTCATTTGCAGATTCTCTCTCCTGTTGCACCTAAACTGCCAGTAAACTCATCTGTTGATTTCTTAATTTTGGTCGCTATTTTCTTCAGTTTTTTAATTTCTATTTTGTTCTTTCCCAGATCTTCTATATCACTTTTTATATTGTTAAGTCACCTTTCAAATTTTTCAAGCTTGGTTTTTATCTCCTTGAATTAATTAAGCATAGTTGTTTAACTGGATCCTTCTGAGAATTAAAATAGTTGAAGTCTTTGTGTTTGTTGTCTCTGGGTTCTGCACATGCTATCTTGTCTCCTTGTGTCTTTGGTCACCTTTGCTTATGTGTTCAGCGTGATATTTCAATGATTATTAGTAGAAATCATTTGGGCCCCCCGTGTCAATTTCCTTTTGCTTTTCCCAGGCTCCTGTGGATAATAACAATCTGGGATTACCTGAGTCTAAACTGGGGTTTGAGATTTTATGGAGCATCCAGATCACTCACAGCCAAGCTGGAGCTTTTATGAATATTCATTTACTTTTAATTCACTTTTCTATGCGGAACTCTGAGGTCCCAGCCCATAGCGATGACAATTTACTTGGATTCCAGTTTTTTCCCTCTAGCCACATTAGTCTACCAAAACTCAGTTCAGCCTCTTAGCCACCTCACCTGGGTCAGCAAATACTGTCCAACCCAAAGCCCCTGAGTTCTCTGTGTTCTTGGCTCTGGGTTTTTACTTCTCCCCAAATCTCAGCCTGGTAATTCTTTACAATTTTGTGTGCTCTTTAGTGCTTTTTAAATTTTAGGGGTTTTTTTTCTCCAGCGTTTTAGATTGTCTTTATTGGTTGAGGGTTGATCAGTAATATCCAGTCTGCTATTAATTAAGTAGAATCCTCAATGTACTTAAAATTTGACAATTTTTCCTTCTGTTAATTTCTTCATAAATAAAAAAGGGATTACCTGCTTCTCTAGACTGTTTTAAGTGAATTGATGTATGTAAAGCTGCAGCAGTAGTATCTGGCCCTTAATGGTGTCCAATAAAGTTTAGCTTATGTTTTTCCTAACATTTTTGCTGTTTGTTAAGAAGAGCTCATGGAAATAAATGGAACCTTTTCTTTCAAGGTTTTTTGTTAAATGTTAAACCTTTGTTAAAAGGCACAAAGGCAAAAATGGAATGATGTTAATGAAGGCTCACGCAAAAAGTTTTAGTTTGTAAGCTGTCCAAAAAAATTAATGTTAAGAATTTTGTACTAGTATAATGAAGATATGCTAATTCTGCCATCCTTAAAGTGAAAACAAGTCTGAGCCAGCTGTGCTATATCCTTCCTGGCTAGAAATATCTTCAAAGTAAGATGTAACAAATTTAATTTACATAATAAGTTATTAATATTCAGACTGTGATTTATTTTTGGAGAGTGCCAGTTTTGACAGTTCCCTATACCCTCACTTTCCTCCCTTCTTTGTCTATGCATTTCTAAATTGTTAGCCATATTCTTTAAAGAACCCAGCCTAACAAGAATTACTTGGGTTTATGAATTCAGAACAACAAAGAATATTTACGTAAATCCTCAGCATTCTCAAAAGGGTCCCTGCTTATACTTTTACTTAAGAAGGAGAAACGTGTCTGTGCAGGGAAGTGTCTGTGTTTGAAGCTGAAATGTGTGCCCTTCAATTTTGCTCTTACACATTCATAGACGTGGCCATTATTTCCATCAGAGTGGAGTGGGAGGGCTAGGTTCTGTGTGGTTAAGTCAAGATGCATGACGGAGCGACTGAGTGAAACACCCCATCCCGAGTTTTAAAACATTCCCGGACCCTACCACTAACTGATACTGGCGAAGCAATTTTTTGATGTGAGAAAGCCACACAGCGAGATAAGAGTGGGGCCCATGTGGGTCCTGCTAGTGGAAGGCTCCAGATTTTGTTCCCTGGTCTGTGTGTTCACTGTTTGAACAGATTTCATGTGACTTTATAAGGGACTATCCACAAAATATAATAATTTTTATACCAGAAGAAAAACAAAATAGGAATTTATAAAATAATGTGTAAAAAGGTACTATAATCAAATCTTATCATTTAACAGATGCAGAAACTGAGACCTAGGGAGCACAAATGGCTATATCACAAATAAAATGGACTAAATCCTTTTCCCAAGCTGGGCAAACCCAGTGGAAATCTTGATCCAATGGGCCTGCACAGTGATTTCTTGGAATAGCTAGAAAACATGACTTCCATAAATGAGTGTGGACTGTAGCCAAGGCAGGCTGTCCAGAACAGGACCAGAGTTTCCAGATGTAGGTCTGGTGGTTGCGTAGAGCTGAAGACCTGAGACGAGACCGAAGGTCAGAGCAGAGAAGACTTGGATATGAGAACAAAGTTCAGCATGCAACATGGCTTACATTTTCAAGATGTAAACTATGAATAAAGCAAGTTTCTTGTAAAATGTACTAACATGACATAAATTCTGTTCAACTAGTTTAAAACTGTATTGCTTATCTTTATCAATACCTTACAGTCTACCATTAAATAAGAATCTGCTGTGTATCACACACTCTGATTCACATCCACTGTTTCATTTAATTTTCTAAAATACTCATGAGATCAGTGGTAGTCCTATTCCACTTTTATCCACGTGGAAACTGAGGCTTAATAAAATCAGGCTGCCCCCTATTCCCATAAGTATTTCTTTTTAAGCTGTTGGCAGTTTCACCAGTATGCCCCCCTGAAATAAATGTTCTTTAACATTTATTTTCCCTGCCTAATTGAAAAATCTGAAAGAAAAGAAACCCATGCATTTCACTTACTACTGAGTGTCTGCTTTCAAGCATAAATACTTGTTGAATGAACTAATAAATGAGTAAATGAATAGAATACACCATTTTGTCACCAGTCCCGTGGGCTGGTAACTGCCTCATCATGACGAGGAAACCTTAGGCGCTGGGTCTGAGGAACGTTTCCCCTTGTATTAGGGATCTATTCCTTGGCAGTAATGGTTGTGTTTCGTTTTGCACACAAACCCGCATGCGCAGTGCCTGTGAAAATAAAAGTAAGGAAAATTGTTTTCTTTAAGGTAGATCCATTTCATGTCTCTATTGTTGTAGAGTGTTGCCATTCAATGTTATCTATTCAACAGAGTGCAACATTTTCAGAAGATGTTAAGGCCTAAGAGTTTTGGCTTAAATAAGAAATAGTATAAATGCTTTTATTCCTCTCTGTTCAAAACATTCATTTGTCACCTAGACATTTTACTTCTTGGAATGTGTCCCTATAACTGATTGAGAAATCTGCATCAAGATGTGAAATAATAGTATTACTTCACATTTACATAATGTAATTAAGTTTTCAGAGCTGCTTCTCATCACATCTATCATTGGATTTTATGTTTCTCTTTAGCAGAGCCTGGTGCCTTTTGAATTTATTGCCCCACAATAATATATTGTTGAATACCATTAAAACATTGGTATTGAGGGATAAAACTACAACCTTCATTTGCACATTGCTACATAAACTGCTTTCACATATATTATCTTAATGCACCTCAACAACCCTGAGCAGGAGGTAAAGCAGTATTATTATCTTTATATTAGAGCCCAGGAAGTGGGGCCTGAGAATAATTGACTCGTTTCTGAAGGTCACCCAACTAGTAAGTGGCAAAGCCCAGTCTAGATTCTAGGATTTCTGACTTTTAAGTGAAATATATGGTCTTATTGCAAAAGACTACATATTGTGTTTTTCACTTCTTGACACTTTGCTGTACCTACAATGCATACCTGTTGGTTTTAGGTATTTCATTTGACTTTTCTTTTTTGACAACATATTTGATGATGGGAATGATTAAATTGTCACAGCAGAATCTATATGTTTCCATAATTTTCTAAAATGCTTATGATCTTTTTTGAAATTTTTCAATATATGAAACAAACAAAATCTCCGAGATCCCTTGTAGAGTAAGTAAACCAGCCCTTTAACTGTGAGGATGAGTAAACTGCGTTCCAAGGAAGTTAAATGATGCCCAAGTTTAAGAAGGTAGTTAGTAAAAAGGGCTCAGAGTAGAGCTCAGGTTTCCTGACTCATGTATTCACCTAGTATTGCTTCAGATTTTATTAATTAAGCCTCTGTTATACACAGATCACTCTATGAGGCATAGAGGGATGCAAAGATTAATAGAATATCATTGCCTTTAAATAATTTGAAGTCCAGTGGAGAGATGAGGCATTCACACTGATAAACAAAATGCAAGGTAGAGTGTGTTGCAAACTTAAACAAAAGTACGAACAGGAGAACAATGAAGAAAGACTGGAGTAATATGTTCACTCCCCGATTACATTGATTTCAGGGTAAGTGATTAATATGTGACGTGCTGAGTTGGTAGTAAAAGCCAATGCAAATATTTAATTACATATTTAAAATATCTTGGAATGCGTACTATATAAATCAGTGTATATGCATATATTTATATAGAAATGCTTATATAGATCCATGTGCAAAGGTATAGAAGTATATATGTGTGATTTTGGGCATGTGTGTATATATATATATAAGTAATTATAGATGTGTACATAACATTTTAGGGTGATGTTTGTGTGGGTGTGCTTCTGTGTACAATTTTTTAAAAATTTCTTTCTAGTTTTATTGCGATTCAGTTGACATATAACATTGTATAAATTTAAGGCCTACAGTGTCATGATTTTGTGTGTGAATATGTTGCAAAATGATCACCCCAGTTAGTTTAGTTAATATCTATCACCTCACCTAGGTACAAATTTCTTTTTTCCTTCTGATGAGAACTGTTAAGATCTACTCTCTTAGCACATTTAAAAATACAAAATTGGCAGTACTGTTAACTGTAGTCAATTCATTAAATAGGTCTCATATACTGCCACAGTTCAACTCCTTGATTTTTTTCAAAATGCCTCTTTTTTTAGATTCAAAGGTCATCCGAGGCCTTTCCACATCCATCCCACGCCAACCATTGGCTATATCTGGGAGGTGATTTTCACAAGGAGATGAATGTGCTTCCGGCGAGGTGGTGGTGGTTGCTTCCCTGCTTCAGGAGAGCAAGGCTGGCTCGGGCCCTTGAGCGGCTGCTGCCCAGGCTCATTCACCAGAAGTGATCTCAGCTGTGCACTGGTTTCAGCGCACTCACACTTCAAACCTAGGAATTCACAGTATCACCAGGGGCCTCTTGTCATGAACCTTTGAGTCACTCACAAACATAGTTCTTTGATTAAGACGCAACTCATTGTAGTTTGTAACATTAATTTACTAACATCTTTTCAGGAAAAAACATACATTGATTTTAAGCAGCATCTCAATTTCAGGAATAATGACATGCCGGTGGGGTGGGGAAGCGTTCATGTTCGAGTGGAAGAAGTAGAAGTTAAAACGGTGAATGAAAAGTAACAAATTTAAAGAGCTATTCAATCTGTAGATTGATTTTTTAAAACTAATCATAATTAAAATATAAATGTGGGTATCGTAATTCCAACTTGTTCTTCCTCCTGTCAGTTACATCAGTGTTTTGAAACACATTGTGCGTCAGAGCCCTGGGGGCTGGCTGAACATGGGGGTTCCCGGCCGCGCCCAGAGCTCCTGGTGCAGAGTTCGTAGGCGTGGACCCTCAGCTCCAGTTCTTGACAAACCCCTTAGGTGATACTAATTCGCCTCAGAGTTTGTGAATCAGTGTTTAAAACCCAGTGCTGAGGGAAATGTGAATGTTCCTCTGGTCCGCATTCCTTTTTTTAATTTTATTGTGATTGCTTGTTTGCTTCATTATTTTCAAGTTGACTTATCCTTCCATTGTCACTTGAACTCAGTTTGTCAGATTGTCACCATATGCATCTCATTCTGTAAAATATTTTCATACTTTTTGACTCGATAGTTGTACGCTTCCAGGAATGTCTCCCATGGAGATCTTTTAGAAAGCAAGTGAATATTTCTTGGTAGTATATACATAAATTTAAATCTTCCTTCTGTCTTAGAAGCTTAGGAAAAGTTGCTCAGAAATCATTCCCAGCTTACGCTTCTCTCTGGCCGACTGTCCCCAGACAGCTGATGTAGCCTACATCAGAATGGCCCAAGTTCTGTCCTCGGGAAGGGTCTTGCTCAGATAATGGCTCCATTGCAACCTCTTGCTTCAATTCGTTTTTGCAAGTTGCAAGTCCTTTTACAACTCCTTTTGTAAAGGAGACTCTTTACTCACTCTTTCCAACCTGATCGACATATTAAACACTGAGTCATCACAGGTCCAGTATCACAAACCATTGCTGTATATCACATCGTCGGAGTTAAACATTTGGAAGGAGAGGGCATGATGGAAATTGTATACATCTGTCAGTTATGTGACGGGATATGTCAGCAGGGACGATGTACCAATGTTGGGAGCTACACCTTGCAGCTCTGGGAGCGGCAGCATGAAAGTTGAGTGAGAGACTCTTGTGGGTCCGGGGCAGGGGCGCGATCCCTCTGCCACAATTTGGCATTAATCCAGTATTTCCCGAAATATAATGTTAGATGGGACGTGGATGGAGTTCTTCCTATAATCATATATTTACTGTCGCATGTATTAAAAAAAATATTGCGGGCACACCACAAATTCAGTTTTACAGATAGGTCTGCTTAAGTTAAGGCTAAAGTAGATGGACTTTTAAGGGGAAAAAAGCTGATTTAAAGAAAAATTAATTAAATAATATTATAGCTGGCGTGTGGCTATAGTGAATGCTGTGAAGGTGGTATGAAGCTGCCTGCGTCTGGAAAGCACTGCATTTATCACCACTAGTTGCATACCTGCTGTGGGCACCCAGCATCACTTAGAGCACGCATTCATTTCTGTCCTTTCCGGAGCTCCACAGCTTAGCTATGCTTGCTAAGAACTTAGCGCGGTGCCTGCTACACAGGATTCATTAATATGTATTGAATTAAATCACAATGCCTCTATAAACTGTCCAACCTCCTGTATAAAATATGTTCACATGCCCTCAAAGAAGGCCCAGGTGTACAACACAAAGGTGAACACACACAAGCTCTGACAGCAAAGCTGTCAAAAGTACTCATCTCAACCCCTTACTCTCATTCTCTGAATAAATGGTTGGCATTCTCAGCTTCTGAGTTTCCTCCTCTGACCTATGGAAATAATATTTAGGTAGATCATAGCTTTTAGGATAAATGGCAGAACCTCCATAAGTGTCTAGTCATACTGCATGGCTCATTATCAGTATTTAATACTATAATTATTATTTTCTTTCTTTTTTAAAGAGATGTCCATAGAAAGTGTTAAGAAAGAGAGGGTTTTTTTAAAATTGAAGGAGAGTTGATATACAATATTATATTGGTTTCAGGTGTTCAACAGAGTGATTCAACAATTGCATACATTATAAAATGTTCACCACGTAAGTGTGGTTACCTTCGTCACCATACAAAGTTGAGTAAAAAAGGTTTTGAGTATTTATGACAGGTGCTGACATAGAGGCGTCACTGGGAAGACCAGTGTAGGAAGAGGGCTAAGGTAGAAGAAACTGGAGGGAATAGCTCAGCCGGAGTCCTCGTGCCGCGTCCTTGCCAGCATGGAATGAAGACTTGCTAGTCAATTCTTTGTTAGAATATAGTTCCGCAACGATATGGCCTTACACCCACCCATTCCTGATACTCAGGTCTTAGGAAACAGGAGAAAAGCCAGCGTCTTTTTTGAGCTTTCTTTAATCAGTTAGCTAAGGTACTTCCTTTCTGCAGAAGTCTTTTCTTATTAACATATTTTAAGATTTTTCTGGCAGATGTATGGATCTGTAATAGCTGCATGATATTCCATTGCACCACTAATCCATTACAGATACTGATATTTAAGTTGTTTCCAATAGTTTGCTACTACAAACAATGCTATAAATGACTAGTCTTACACAGAAGTCATTTCACACATGTGCAAGTATATACCTATAGCGTACATTCCTTTAAGTAAAATGTCTAAAATCAAAGGGCATATATGCATTTTCAATTTTTTTTTTCAGTTTCTATCTTTTATTCTCATTCTTGATAAACATGATAATCAAAAGTCTTGGTCTATAGATGAGAATATAGTTTCTGATTTCCAACCTCAGCTAACACTAGAGGAGATAATGGAGAGGATGTGACCACCACTTGACCTGGGACCTGGACCTTCGGCAATCAGACCTTGGGCTCCTCCTTCCTCCCCGTCCATAAAATGTACATTCTGCCCACATTACCACAGTGTAATCTGTTCCGAGGATTCAGCCTTG
>JAQQAC010025234.1:35104405-35182287 GCA_029783875.1 Phataginus tricuspis | reverse complement strand
GGCTGCCATAATAAATTACCAAAAACTGGGCAGCAAAAACAACAGAAACTTATTCTCTCAGCAGTGTTGGAGGCCAGAGATCTGAAATCAGGTGTCCGCAGAGTTGGTTCTCTCTGGAGGCCCTGTGGACATGCCTCTGTGCTTCTCCCATAGCTTCTGGCAGTTCCCACCAGTCCTTGGTGTGCCTGGCTTGCAGAAGCATCACAGATCTCTACTCCAGTCACCTGGCACCCCCCCCTGTCCCCATGTTGGGGGATGTGGGGGGGGGATTCTCCTATCCCTAAGCGAAGACCAGTCATTGGGTCGGGGCCCACCCTAAGGCAGTGTGACTCCCTTCAACTTAATCACACCTGACAACACCCCATTTCCAAATAAGGTCATATTCATAGGTGCCAGGAGTTTGCATTTGACCATAATTTTTTAGGGAACCAATTCAACCTACAATCAATTACATTGAGCTGAGATCATCAGAACCTAAGAAAAGGAACTTGTAAAGGGAATGGGGTGTGTGAAGGCCCTGAGGCAGGAAGGAGGATTCATTCTGTTTGTTGACTTGGAAGAATGATGCAGAAACAGACACACAAGCAGGGAGACCCAGTAGCCGGGGGCTCAAGGTCTCGCACCTGAAGGCGTGGCCGCAGGCTCCCGTGCAGCCTCCCTCACACAGGGTCTGGGCAGGCGCATACCCAGCAGTCTTCACTCTGATTCTCGTCCTTCTTGTCTACATCTCACTGATCGACCAGCACCCCCACTTGTCCCCAACTTGAAAGAGGGGGAAACACTCCTCAGCTCTGGGTGAGGCTATCACAGAGAAAGTCTGTGTGTCCTTCAGGGACAAAGCTTCGGTTGTGAGACACGAACCCAGAGTTCAGAAGAAGACAACTTTGGTTAAATTCCAGCTTCATTACAACCGGGATAAGGGGCTACACACTTCTGAGCCAGTCTCCTAACCTATAAAGTGGGGAGAGTAGTATCTACCTCGGTCTCATGCTGAGTAGTAAGTCATAGAGCAAATCTGAGTGCCTCCTAAGTATATAAGGGGAAAGAACATGAGGAATAGGAATAGGGGGGCTAAAACCCCTCAGTCTTTTAAGTCTAGCACAGCTCACGCAGGTGCCTTCCCGGTGACAGAGGAGTGGGACTGGGGGAGGGGGTTCGGGAATAGCATTTCCCAGTCTATACCGTGGAGGAGGCAAGAAGATTAATAATAACGCTAACATTTAATCTGTGTATAGTGGAGAAGGTTGGAAAGTAATATTAATCATTGTAATAACTGAATTTATGTACAGTGGTTTATGGGTAGCAGCTAGTTTCCTCTTCTACAGTCTCATGAGTGTTCATGTCTCCTAAACCCCTTTCAAAATAGAGCTCACGTTTCAGGGAATGGGAGAGTCATAGACACAAGCCTTTCCTGCTAGCACACGGGCAGGAGTGGTTTACCGCATTTACTGATCTCGGGGAGGCGGAAGGGAGTGAGGCACTGGACAAAAAGACGGTGGTGGAGGAGGAGACAGGAGGCCAGAATGGGACTCCGGACACCCCAAACCCCAGGAAGGTCCTGGGAGACAGGAGAGAAGCTGAAGAAACCGTGTTTTCACCCAGGACCAGTCCTGCCCACTCCACAGGGCTCCACTTTTCCAGAGGTGGATCAAAGCCTGCGGTTGACGGCACCGTTGGCAAGGTGGGGCTTATCGCCCAGGGGAGGCCTCAGTGTGCTGGGCAGTGGGCACCCGGCCACACCGCTGGGGAGAACTAGCTGCAGAGGGACCCGCGGTGGAGGAGGGAGGGCTTGGAGCTACCTTCCGGTGGGTTTGAGGCGACTGATGGGAAGCATCTGAGAAGCTTTCTGACTGCTGAATGAAGGGGAACCCTCTACCCCATGCGTCTTTCCAGAACACACTGTGGCCTTATGGATGCATACGGACACATAGAGGTGTGTGTGTGTGTTCATATATACAAAACACGCTTTGTGTTCCATTCATGATTTCACTCTTTTGACTTTATAATATGTCTTGAAGTGCAATTAGTCTCTTTGGCTTATTAGGTCTACATATGTATTTTTAACTGTTGCATGCTAATTTCCAGGCTTTGTTATGCCAGTTCCTTTCACATGGACATTACACACTTCCTAATTTTTCACTCTTACAGTGTTTCTCAGGTATGAGTTTGATCTTTGATCTTTTTGAAATCACTCATTATTACTTCTTTTCATTTTTACTGAAGTATAGTTGATATACAATGTTATATTGGATTCAAGTATGCAACACAGTGGTTCAACAGTTACCCACATCATTAAATCCTCGCCCCAACTAGTACAGTTACCATCTGTCAACACAGAAAGTGTTACAGAACCATTGGCTGTATTCTCCAGGCTGTGCTACCATCTGCATGACCAACTTATGTTATGATTAAGAATTTTGTGCCCCTTTATCCCCCTTACCTTCCCCAACTGCAACCACTCTTCTGTGGTAATCACCAGTCACTTCTCAGTGTCTATGAGTCTCCTGCTGGTTTGTTCATTTTGTTTTGTTTTGTTTTTAGATTCCACTTATAAGTGAAATTATATGATATTTGTCTTTCTTTGCCTGACTTATTTCACTGAGCATAATACCCTCTAGCTCCATCCATGTTGTTGCAAATGGCAGGATTTCTCTTTTTTGTGACTGAATTTATTCCGGTGTGTATATGTACCACATCTTCTTTATCCATTCATCTGCTGATGGACACTTAGATGCTTCCATACTTGGCTATTATAAATAATGCATAATAAACACAGGGGTGCATATATCTTTTCAAATCAGGGATTTTGTTTTCTTTGGGTAAATTCCTAGAAGTCAAATTAGTAGGTTCAATGGTATTTCTAGTTTTAGTTTTGTGAGGAACCTCCAACCTGTTGTCTGTAGAGGCTGCACCAGTTCACATTCCCACCCACAGTGTAGGGGGTTCCCTCTTCTCCACATCCTCACCAACGCTTGTTATTTCTTGTCTTTTATTATTGCCTTTTAATACATTATATAATTTATGTATTATCTCATTCTACACTAGAATTAAATTTTTGTCTCACTCTACTAGAACATAAACTCCATGAGATGATGGATTTTTGTCTATTCCTTCCACAGCTCTATCTTCATCTAAAACCACTCCCAATAAATATTCATTGAGTAAATGCACACAGCCATGCTCTGTCTTCACATATAGCTGTGGTGTATTAGCCTCTTAATAGAGTTAAGCTTCAGGGGGCCAGGATGGTCACCTTCACCTCTTGCATCTCCAGTGTCTGGCATACTGCCTTTCTTAGACTGGGAGCTTGGTAACTATCAGAGACAAACAGTATAAGCCCACCGTTTGAGACTTCAGTCTGGCCTATGTGGCTTTGCATCTGAGCTCAACAATTGACATGTCATTATTTTGGCCAAACACCAACTTAAAAAGAGTTGGCTGCCGCTTATATCTGGTTCCTCTTCCCACCTCCACAGCTCCCATCCTGACCTAAGCCACCCAACCTCTAAGCTGGATGTTTTGAGTGGCCTCCAAAACAGTCTGCTTACTTCCACTCCTCTGCAAATTCTCCTGCTCTTATCATTTCAGTCAGTGAAATGCTAAAACGTCTGTCAAATCAGGGCACCGCTGCTGTCAAACCCTCCAGTGGGGCCCTCACTCGGAGTAAAAGCCCAAGCCAATACAAAATGGCCTTAAAAGCACAGCATGGTCTGCACATGCTGCCCTCCCATTGCTGTCTGCCCTCAACGTGGCAGCCGTCCTGGCCGACTCCCTGGTTCCTGGGACTCAGCTCGCTGTGCCCACCGTGGGCGGGGCTCTTGTTCGGGGCCTGCGCTGCTCCTGGGAGCTTCCCCCTCACCCTCCCAGGCACCTGCACGGCTCACTCCCGTCCAGCATTTGCCAAATAGCACCTACTTGGTTAGGCTTTTCCTTCCTTATCTAAAATTGCTACCCAACCTGGAAAATTTTTATCACCCCCGTGATAAAATAATAACTTTTTGTTATTTTCTCCCATAGCACTCTGTCATAATCTAGCATATTATTTATTTATATATCATGCTTACTGAGTGTCTCTCCCAACCAACATGTTAGCCGCATGAGCCAGAGAGGTACATGTGTTTCATTTTATTTATTCAGTGCCAAGTACAGTGCTTGGCAGCTATTAAGTGTTTGATACATATTTGTCGAATAAACTGATTTTAAAGAGAGCACTTATCTGACACATGCCCTGCTAAACCCTTTATCTTCATTATGCCACGTAATTCTCACCACCAGCCCCGAGGGACTAGGGTGGTTGCGTGAAGACAGTGGCTCTGCAGTTGGACAGCGTGGATTCAATCCTTGCTCCCTTTCCTACCAGCTCTGGGCTGAAGGTCAAACATCTTCACTGTTTCTTCTTTCCCCCGTTTGAATGAATATAAGGGAAGTATTAACAATGATTATTTACTACTGTTGGTTGTATTTTGTCAGACTCTGCATGAAGCAACTAGATCAACACTATTTTTTTCAACCACAGATTTAGGCTTCAAATACTATCTTATTTAATTATCTGTCTCATGTGATCACTTAAAACTTAATAGCTATTTTGTTCATACTATTCTGCAAAAGTAGAGTACTCCCTTTATTTCACACAGGAACAATATTAACAAGATTATAAGTGGCCTGCAAAATGGGATTTATCAATAAAATGCCCCAAGTGATTAACTCAGTCAGCGCTCAGAGCATTGCTGCAATAATGATGCAGAGCCTTGTGTTAAATCTTTGTAATGCTCACAACCAGATATGTGTTTAGTAGCCTTACACTTTGATTTCTGTAACAGGACCTGTTTTTGAATCAACCAAGAGTTTTAAAGATAATAATAGATATGGAAAAAGAAAAAAAAAGATATTCCCTTTCTGAAACTAAAACAGAAACAAGTGCTGTGTAGTGATTTAAAATCCCTACAGATTAGGGCTGAATCAGGCTGACCTGATTTTAAACTTTGGCGGACACATCCTAGACTCAAGGAACAACTGAATCAGCGAGTGCGCCCACAGACATACAAGCTGAGTAACACTGGGCATATTTACCATTTTTAATTTCCTCTTATATAATGGAAAAGTAATATCTGTATATCTGTTATCTGTATATCTGTACTGTGAATTTGCTTTAGTGAGATAATGTGCAATGGTAAGTAATCTGCTTTACATACACAAAGCTTTTAATAGAGTTATTATTAAACAATTGCTTCTACTGTACAGTTCAGAATAATCCCCCAAATAAGTCTTCTCCCTGATGCATAAGAATAAAAATGAGCCTAGTATCAGATACATAAATGAGCCCTTTCCGAATTCTCTCCCCCTCCTCTTCCCCTCCCTCCTCCCCCCAACTCCAGTTAATGAATAGTCTTGCTACATCCATAATTCTTACCAAATCTTCTTATATAATCGTTCAATTCTTCCTTATTCCCTCAGCCACATGACAAATCCTCGCTCATCTTCCCAGACTCAGCTCAGCCGCCCCTTCGGTTAGGAGCAGCTCCGGACCTCCCGGGGCAGGGGCTCTCCGGCTCTGTCCTCCCGCAACACCTGCTCTGGGTCTCCGTCACAGCTCTCATTACATCTCCAGACCTGCAGCTCGTTATTCAAATGTCGGTCTCTCCCAGTGGGGAGAGTTTGGAGAGAGGATTCATAAATCACACATTCAGGGCCGGACCAGATGACTCTGAACACCCACCTCAGAGCATTAAAAAGATAATGCTTGCGAGTAGCTCAGCCCATTGGCCAGCAGTGGTCAGTGGTCGATAATAATAACCATGATGGTGATTAGCGGTAGTACCAGTATTCCTCTGTCACTGTATGAGGTGTGAGCGGATGAGGTATGATAATTATCTATACAAATGCTGTTATGATCTGGATATTATACGCCAGGACCCCAGTGCTCTGGAATATCAAAGATTGCTTACTGTACAGAGGGACTGGCTCTCAGAATCTTCCTTTAGAGTCCATGTGGAAAAAAAATTTTTGAGCCTTTAAGACTGCTTTTCCTAATAAAATTATCTACACAAATAGTTTAAAATGTTAAATGAGAAATCATAATTCTTAGTTTCTGTGCCAGGAGGTAAATACTGGGGGAAAAAAATGTGTTTGTCAGATGTAACTTGCTTTCATTTGAAGGCATATTACTTTAATTTCTGAGTAGTTAGGTACTATTAATATACTACAGAATTTAATAGGAGGTAAAATAGCATTATGATGAAGTGAGTGGCGAATCACACCTCCCCCCATAACAGTCTGTATTTTGGGAGAAAAACATTAATATTTTGTGGCTTTAAGGAGTTCTTTACTCTTTTTTTTATATATATATAATTTATTTTGGTATCATTAACCTACAATTACATGTGCAATATTATGGTTATTAAACTACCCCCTTCATCAGGTCCCCCCCACCAACCCCATTACAGTCACTGTCCATCAGTGTAGTGAGATGCTATAGAGTCACTACTTATCTTCTCTGAGTTGTACAGCCCTCCCCGTGCCCCCCCTACCTTACGTCTGCTAATCGTAATGCCCCTTTTACCCTCTTATCCCTCCCTTCCCACCCATCTTCCCCAGTCCCTTTCCCTTTGGTAACTATTAGTCCGTTCTTGGGTTCTGTGAGTCTGCTGCTGTTTTGTTCCTTCAGTTTTTTTCTTTGTTCTTATACTCCACATATGAGTGAGATCATTTGATACTTGTCTTTTTCGGCTTGGCTTATTTCACTGAGCATAATCCCTCTAGCTCCATCCATGTTGTTGCAAATGGTAGGATTTGTTTTCTTCTTATGGCTGAATAATGTTCCATTGTGTATATGTGCCACATCTTCTTTATCCATTCATCTACTGATGGACACTTAGGTTGCTTCCATTTCTTGGCTATTGTAAATATTGCTGCAATAAACATAGGGGTGCATCTGTCTTTTTGAAACTGGGCTGCTGCATTCTTAGGGTAAATTCCTAGGAGTGGGATTCCTGGGTCAAATGGTATTTCTATTTTGAGTTTTTTGAGGAACCTCCATACTGCTTTCCACAATGGTTGAACTAATTTGCATTCCCACCAGCAGTGTAGGAGGGGAGTTCTTTACTCTTGCCAATGAAATTTTCATTTTGACTCCATTCTTTAACAAATTTGTGACATTTTTGAGTACCTACTAATTTTATTTTTTTAGCATAGTACAGGCACTGGGGATAACTTGCTGGATATGCCCAGGGAAATCTCTGCCTCTATGAAGCATAAAGGAATAGAGATATTGAAGAAGAAAAAGTTTCATAGGTGATGCAGTTTATGTCCCTGAGCGATCCAGATTCTTGAGTCTGTAGGACACAGGACAGGCAGTGAAGGCTTCTCAGAGAAAGGTAGGTTTGATGATAAAAAAGCAGGGTTTCCAAAAAATGACTTATTCAAGAATGGTCCAATCATGAGAAGGAGCCTGGCATCCCTTCAGGAGTTTGTCCTGATCTTGTTGATTTCAGTTGTCAGGTTTTGCAGCGTGAACAATTGTGCTGTGATGTGCTGTGCCTAAGGCTGGTTCTCTTTTCCATGGAGAGGAGAGGTGTCTCAGAATCCAGAGCATTGCACACGTAAGAACAGAATCTCCAACTGCATGCATTCCGGATTTTCCTGGTGAGATGCCGAAAGCATGGCTGCCTACCAGCGGCACTCCGGCCTCCAGCTGGTTCCCGACCCTTTCTTTCTCTTCGCTCCACTTGCCTCACTAGATTCTTCATTTCTTCCCCCAGAAACATGATTTCATTCAGGCTATAGAAGTTATATAACAATTATTATAGAAATCTTGAGGAAGGGGAAGAAAAGCCTTAAGAAGTTTAAATGAACTCTCTGATTATCTGCCAAAGAAAACTATTGCTGTTTGAACACCTGTCTTTATACATGTACTATCTAATTTGCTTTAAATGTCTTAAATCTTACTGTGTTGTAGTGTATTTATTTGTGCTTGGAAATTATTTTCAAATAAGTTGTGGAATAAATTTCTTACCAGTAAATAAATAAATCAACAGATAGTAAAAAGTTGCTACTGTTGTCCCTCCAATGGGATTTTTCTAAAAACAAAGCACAGTGTCCCGGCGTGGCCCTTGGGTCCCCGGGCTCCGCAGTAAGACTGCCCGTATTTTGTCCCGGCTTTGCTTTTACCACCTACATAATTTTGCGTGATCTGTATTTCTTCTGGGAGCTTCTTTTCCTTAAGCTGTAGTTTTTATAATGTTGTGGGTTAGATGAGAAAATGAGCATATATTATTTAGCATCATGCCTGGTTTCTATTAACCACCCTGAAAACACCAGCTCTTGCTCCCCGCAAGCACACGCTTGACTCCCGTCTCGGTGAGCCTGCTGGCGGTACCTACATTCTTCCACTGTCCCACGCACTTGGGCTCGGTGTCGACCTTGACCTTTCCTTCTTTCTTTCGCAACTTCCCAACAATAAGCACAACATGTGGACCCTTCACACATCACAGGTTGACTGGAGAGAAGTGTAGAGGTTTATGTCCATAAGAAGCTTCAGGCTCAAAAACATTTTGACTGTGCCATGTACCCGGCTCTGTGACTTCGGGATAATGACTGTGTATCTCATAGTCTTGTGCTAAGTCTGAATAGGGAGGTTGCACATAAAATGCTGCATGGTACAGCACTAGGCATCTACTAGGTGCTCAGTAAAGACCAGATGTTGCGTGATGATGAAGGAAATAATGATGGTGAGGTGAATAAACGTTCCTTTGGCTTAGGGAAGAGAGAAGCCCTTGTATTTTCCATCCTAATCCAAACTGCATCTTTTTATATCTGAACATTGACAGTGGATTCCTACCTGCACTTCTAACCTCTAGTTTCTTTCCTCCATTGTGCCCTGCCCATAACTTTAAGATTAATCTTCCTTTAAAAAAATTGGGTCATGCCTCTTTTCTTAAAAATGTTTATCAGATTCCCAACAATTATTAAACAAATGTAAATTCAGTATCCAGGTAGTCAAGATGGCATAATTTACCCTTCTTTGTCTGGCTGTGCATCCATTGGTTTCCACGGTGAACCTCCCATACCAGACATTGTGATCAACAATTTATTCTCCACACTTCCCTTCCGCTTGTCCTACCTTCCTGCCTTTCCTTGATGGCTGCCATTCATCCTTCATGTCCCAGCCTTAACCATAAGGCCTTCTGTTTTGGTGAAGCCACTTCCTTGTTCAGAAATATTTGTTCAGAATCTACTTTGCACCTGGCACTGGACTGGGCCCTGAGATTCAGAAAGGAACCAGAGGGACATAGTCCTTTCCCCTCATGCTACAATTCCTCATATGTGTGTATATATTGTGTGTATGTGACTGTGTTTCCCCACTCCTTTGGCACATAGTATATGCAGCTTTGTTTCATAGATACATATTGTAACATAATACCTTGCACATAATTATGGTTCAAGAGATAGCTGTTGATCTGTTCTTTTATATGATTTTCCTACAGCATATGGCCCATGTTAGGGTTAGGCTGACCACCATGCATTACACAATGTCACAGTCTTGCTTCCAGATCCCATCAGTTAAAAAAAAAAATCTAGTTAGTTAAACATTGGCCTCTGGAAAAAAACTCAAAACCAAATCTGAAGTGTTAAAAAAAGTATTATCTATATTGTTCTGTAATGTCTTATACCATATTATACCACATTATAACAGAGGGAAAATATTGATAGCCAGTTTCTCCTCAGTAGAGTGTGGAAAATTGAATACAAAGTCTTTACAATAGAACTCTATAGTATATCCAAAAGTTATTTTATTCAAATCATAATGTCTTTACTTAAATAATACTGATCAGTATAAATCTTAATACAGAAATTGTTCTGCCATTTTTTAAAGAGTAGATACACATTCGTCACCTCCTATATATAGAAATTTCTACTCATGTCTGATACTTTGCAGAGGTCCCTTTATGGTTTCTTTTTTTTAATTCAAGTTCTAAAAACAAAGAAACAGCAGAGTAAGTTATGTTTCACTTATACCTAAGAGAGAGAAGTTTGCTGAGAGAAATTGTCTGAAGACCACTCCCTCCAGTGATTTGGATATTTTTCTTTAACTATGTACCAGTTTGTTTTTAATAACAGTGTGCATGCAGTATTTGAGGCAGGGGCTCTGATGACATTTCTGCTCTCTCTGACCCTGAATACATAATTGTTTCCTGCCATGTCTGGGATTTCTCCCCCATGTCCAATGAAGTTGGTTCTTCTCCTGCTAAACAGCTTTGAAATACTTTGAATTCAGAAAGAAAGGACAATGCAAATAATACATAGCACTGAGAGGCTTGCTTTGCTGACCTCATCCTTATGAAAGCTTTCTAAATCCAGACAAAAGAGTACAAAGCAAGATGACTTAGTGCGGAGGAGTGAAATTAAGCTTGGAAGTATGATGGGTAACAGCAAGCATTATGAAATCTCAACATTTGGCATAATTAGAAATTTATTATTGTCATTGTTTATTTGACTGTTGCCCCGAACTTAATGTTTGTCTGAAATCAAACAGACATTCAAGGGCTCCCGCAAAGCAAAAGGAATGTCCCATAACAAATCTTGTAAGTGATCTTTGCACAAATAGTGAAATATGTCCCTCCATCTCGGTATTTTCCTCGTATCTGGCCCAGCGTTAATGAAATCAAGCATCGTGGCTGTCTGTGGCAGGTACACTGAGGATCAAGATGAAGGAAACTCGCTTGGCCTCCAGTGGAGTTCAGTCACCGAAGGAGGGGCTCTGAGGTGAATGCGTGAGAGCTGCGGCCTCCTGACTGTCCGTTCTGCACCTGTGCTCATCCCATGAGTCCATTCCATTCTCCATTGCCAGAGGACTGCTCCTGAAACCAAAATGTGATCGAATCACTGTGTGATATGAAATCCTTCGGTGAATGTGCATTGCTGTGGGGATGAGGTCCATATCCTTTCACACAGTTCCAACTGTTCTCTCCCAGATACTCCCTGCTTACCTCTCCCAGCTCATTTCTTACCATTCCCCGTTCACTCACCAAGCTTCTGCCCATATTTTCCTCCGTAGCATCATTCCTATTCTTTTAGCTCTAGACCTTCTTACTCCATACTCTGCTACCTAGAACAGTCTTCTCTGCCCTCCAGCCGTGTGCCGGCTTGTTCCTTCTCATCTTACAGATCTTTGTTAGGTGTCACTGTTTCTAAGGAGTCTTTCCGGACCCGCCAGGACTTCGCCGACCCCCACCTCCTATCATGGCTGCAGTGGCCTCATGTATGAAATGGTCGGTTCCTCCTCCAGAAAGGACAGGGGCCTGCCTCTCTTGTTTGGCACAGATATCCTCCCCCCATAGGTGCTTCATAAATATTTTTGATTGAATGATGAATAAATTAGGGGATGAGTGATAAGTGATGAATACTGTAAGAAGCGTGTTCAAAGTGAAAATGGAAGTGCAGGGGAAGGAATGATTCATTCCATTAGGGCATGCAGAAGAGGTGTGAAGCAGTCTTATGAGATGATGATGGATCTGGGCCCTAAAAGGTGAACAGGAGGGTGTTCACCAGGAAGCTGAGGAAGGGAAGGGGTGCCCAACAAAGGCCCTGCTGACAACCCCCCATAAAGGCTTTTAGCTGTCTCTTGTATGTGTGCTGTGAACTCCCTCTTTCTCTACACATTATGAAGTGTATTCCTAATGTGAAGTGTTAAGCCTGAGATCTAAAAAACAGATCCAAATTAGGAGTAATATATTTGGGGTTGTATTTATACAGCATAACTTCACATGAAAAACTTACCATGTTGAATTTACATAGTTTATAATAATAATAATTGCCCTATTGTATGATAAAAAGGGTAATTCAGTTGATGAAGAGGAGAGAGAAGAACAGGGAGAGACACCTTATAGTCCTGAAGATGCATGTTCGCTGCCACGCTGAATGCTAGCCTTTCAGATCCATCTTCTTCTGACACACGTGTAACAAGTTAAAGCCTTTTGACTCATAACCACACCACTACATTTCCTTTATATAGGGAAACTACAATTCTAGGATTGGTCCTCTACCCCTTTGTATTAAAATCCTGTGTCAAGGTCATAAATGCACAGTGAGACATTTTTCCTACAGAGAGAAGGGTTTCAGAAGTGATAATATATCTCTGCAGGTCACCGGGAATAAAGTAAATTTAATTCATTTCCATGCTGAACACTCATGTCTGACTCAAAAGCATCATCTTTAGAAAAGAAGGGGAGAAAGGCTTAGACAAACTAACAAGGCTTTGGTAGAGTGGACATGTCCAAATATTAATTATGGAGAACAGTTGAAGCATTTAACTCCATACATATGAACTCTATTGTATATTACAGTTGCTTTCCAAATCGTAACTCAGAGACAACAGCCTTTTTGGAAACTCTAAGATTAATAAGGACTTTGTTCAGCTTATAGTTTTAAGGCAGAAGCAGCTACGAAGCCGGGACTCCTGGGAATACTGGTCCTGTCACCGCAGATCCCAGGTCCCCGGAAGCATAAGCGTGGATTCCTTTAGTCTTTCTAGGGAGCTCTGCGCTATTCCTGACCTGTTTGTAACACAAACAGGTGACAAATGTGTTTCTTCTTCCCTTAAAACCTAAGGTGGCTTTTCGTGGATAGCTCCATCCTAGAAAAATTGTGACTATGATAATGATAATCTAATGCTTAATCATTTGATACACTTTAACTCACTTATTCCCTACAGGAGCTCGGTGACGTAAGTCTGTCCCTTTCCCCATTTTGCAGTAAGGAAACAACAGCTGAGAGTGTTCTTGTGATTTCTCAAGAATGTACAGCTAGGAAGTCTGCTCCAAAGCCCGTGTTTCTGGTTTCAGATTCCAGTGTCTTACCCACTACGTTCTGCCACTGTATTTTGTAAGCCTACAGCTGCCGTTTTCACGCACTTGCCGTCTCTGTAGCCTACCCACAACCAGCGCGGCATCCTGCCCACCCTTTGAAGACACGGCATTGCAGTTAAGCTTTGGAGACTAAAGATGTGTAATTGAGTTACAGCTCTGCCATTTCACAGCTCTGTAATTTTTTTCAAGTTAATTAACCTTCTCTGATCCTCCATTTCTCTATCTAAAAAATAGTTAAGATGACTGTCTGAAAAGGTTAATTGGAAAAGCTCAATGAGTGAGTGACCTTAAAGCTCGTGTGGCTTTGCGTGGCACCTGGCATAGAAGGTCCAACCAGGTAGCTCACGGGTCACCTTCTCTCCCAAGCCTTCCTCTCTCTCTGGAAAGCTCCGCTCCAGGCTACAGCCTCAGCATCCCGACCAAGTCTTTCCCTGCTTGCTAGAGTGTACTTTCTCTTTGTGGATGTGTGTCTCCTTTCATAGGCTGGAAGCCACCACAGGGTAGGAGCGACACCTACATTTTTTAACACCTGTGAAAAGAATGGTGCTCAGTGAACAGGGGCTGTATTTTGACCGGTTATGGGACCACATTTCCTGCAAAGGATTGTGTGGTATTTTAGGATGTGAGAGCCAATGTAGAAAAGGTGGTTGGATGTGAAAATACTAGAATTTCTAGGATATTTTTACTTTCCTGGACAGGCTGTGCAACCAGGACCATAACCTACAACCAGTAGCATAGCTTCATCATATTTAAATACTTATAAATCGACGTAATACATGTTTCTAATGTCTTGGTTTGAATTCGAAGTGCGTGTCTTAGGATGAGAGTAAAGATTAGTGGGAGTTTTGAACCTGCACATTTTGTTACGGAGAAGAGCCGCTGAGGCCCC
This sequence comes from Phataginus tricuspis, assembly GCA_029783875.1. NCBI lineage: Eukaryota > Metazoa > Chordata > Mammalia > Pholidota > Manidae > Phataginus > Phataginus tricuspis. Next base: position 35,168,535 of record JAQQAC010025234.1, on the reverse strand, counting down.
TCAAACACTAAAGCACATGAAAGGCCTAGCACAGAGGCCTAGCGCAGAGGCGCTCATGGTCACGGCAGGGACGGCTCCTCCACACGGCCTCCGGAGGGCAAGCGGGGAAGGAAGGCCTGCACGGGTCCTGCTTCTGTCCCCCCTCTCTCGGCGGGGCTGTCTCTCCAGGGCTGTGTGCCAGTGCCTCCAGAAGTCTATAGAACTGAGAATAGGGCGACTTTTCTGATGTCGGAGGCCTCTAAGTGTGGCCCTTGAATTACCATTCCTTTTACGCACCCCCTGTCATTCTTGCTCCCACGAGCATCGGGAGGACAGCCCTTGCAGGCTGTTTGTCTCCACCACCTCAGCCCGTAGTAGAGAGAGAACACACTTGATGAGCAGGATCTCTCGCGTGTCGTGAGCTGTGTGAGACCGTCACTGACATTTCTCCATTTAATTGTCAAGCAATGCCGCCCACAGTCCTCTGTATATATATGTGTATCCCCACTCCCCTCACCCCGTCTCAGAGATAAGGAGCATCGAGACCTTTAGAATTAAGTGGTCTGTCCAGGAACCACATCTACTAAACGCAGAGGTGGGACCTAAACTCTGGTCTGTCTGGCTCCGTGGCCCAGACTCCTACCCAGAAATCCTCAGGAATGCCGGAGCGTGGGAACCCCCGGCAGCTACTCGGGACAGTCGCAGACGCTCACCCGCAGACTTTAACACAGCCGGACCCAGGGCTCGGGGGCCTCTGGATAAACTCTCAAATCCTGCAGGATGCTTCCTCCACAGTAAATGTCTGTTGGAATGAATGGTAGCTGTCATTCTTCCATGGATAATCCATTCCTGCATTAAGGCTTCCTGTCAAGCAACGATCCATGTTTTAAAGTGTAAGTACTCCTGAGAGGCTACCTTTAAGTTTTCTGGTAGCTTTAAAAGAGACTTGTTCACAGAGCAACTCAGACTTGCTGGCTATGGGAGGTACCTGATTGAGGACAGGCGGGACCAGAAGGGTGAGCTGAAATCCATGCCTGTGGCACCTCCCAACGTCACATGGCGCTACCGCCTTCTGCCCCCACAACTAGGAGCTAGAAACCTAGGGCTCACCTAAAATTCCTCAAATTTTTATGTTGTGAAGTCTCTTAAGGTCGGCCTTTAGTTGAGGCAGGCTTCTGTCCATCCTGCAGACCGTCCGCCCTGTCAGACATGGTCAGTGACAGTTGCTCTCAGGTGGCCCGGGAACACTGCATCTACATGAAGATGCCCTTGAAGCACTCCTTTCTGCTCCGAGAACACTCTTTAGCATGGCGGCTTCTCTGCGAGGCCGACCCCAAGACTAAGCAAAGGCAGCACAAGTGTCCATCAACCGATGAGTGTATAAATTAAGTGCAGTTTGGGCCATGCAATGGAATATCATTCAGCAATAAAAAGAAATGAGATATAGACAATATGCTATAACACAGGTGAATCTTGAAAATATTACACCAGAATGAAAGAAGCCATTCACACATTCACAAAGAACACTTATTGTATGATTCTACTTAATATAAAATATCCAGAGTAGGCCAATCCATAGAGACAAAAATAGATTCCTAACTGCCTAGGGCTGGGAGAGTCTGGTGCTGACAGGTATGGGGTGAGGGAAAGTTCTAAAACGGATTGTGGTGGTGGTTGTACAGCCTTGTGAATATGCTAAAAAACACTTTCAAGTATAAATTGTCTAAATTGTATGATACGTGACTTATATCTCAACAAAGCTGTCCAAAAGGGGTAAAAAAAGGCAGTACAAGGTGACAGAACCACTGTAGTGAAATTTTATATGAGAATTATGAGACTGCCGGGCACCCTTCACCACTGGACGCAGCCCTGGAAGGTACCCTCCGGCAGGGGGCTATTCTGCTTATGAATGGCTGGTCGCCTTCACGTATCCACAGTTGATTCTGTCAGTAATTTTCGATGATGATTATTTTTTCTCTCCTGAACATGTTTCTAATTTTATTAACCCTTTTCTTTTCCCTAGCCCTTGCGCAACTTAAGTTCACAAGAGTTCCCAGACTAAAAATACATGAAGTCAAGCACACATAGTATTGTATTTTTTTTTTTAAGGATTATAAATTAAAATGTGAAGCATGACCATTGCTTTGCAGATGTCTGCTGCAGGCTGAGCCAGGGAGCTGGCCCTTATTATTTACAGTGGGAGGGAAGCATGTTCAAACCAGTAATAATGTTTAACAGCAGGACAGGACTCCATCCCAGTCTCCACATGCAGGGGTCGCCATGTCCTTTTCCACCCGTACAGCCATGGTGGGGTTCAAGGCTGCATGACGTCTCCCTGGGCCCACTGAAGCAGCCTGATGTCCCCCCTCCAGTCTCCCTCGCTGGTAACTCAGCGGCCGGCCCACTGCCAGAGTCAGCTTCCTATGCAGATGGGGGGCAGTGCGGCTCAGGGAGTGAGAGCCTGGCCCCTGTCTCAGGCTGCCTGGACTTCTGTGTGGACCTCCCCACCTACCAGTCATTTAGGCAAGTTACTGAATTTCTGTATGAATTATTCTCCACTATTTTTACTGAGGATTAAATGAGAACAGTGTGCTAAATGCTCAGTCCAATGATCGGGTCATGAGAGTCGGTCACTATAAGCTTTTATTATTGCACTTATCCTGCCATATAAATGCTGCCATGATTCCTTATTTCTACGTAAATGAAATCCAATCATAATCAGTTAAATCTAATCATCGGTCATGTGGGCACCTGGGAAACCTCACCCCAGTCTGCCTTCTAGTTCACCCCTTCTCTGAATATATCTAGTGAATTTGTGATTCTAAGTTTTTCTCAAGCTCTTTCTTCTGCCATTTCTATATCTCTAGTTTTAAAAACCCATTCTTCATCCAGGAAGATGATACTGTATGAGGGAACTGTGAAACTTTCCCCACATTTTCTCTTTGCTCTGTGTTCGGACGGCACCACAGGGGTTTGAGAGCAGACCAAAGTGGGTCTTATTTTATAGGTAAACAAACAGGACTTCCTGGCAGACTCAGAGAAATGAAGGATAAAAGAAGACAGGGTGGCTTGTGAGCTTAGATATGGACAGACACACGATAGTGCCTGCTGTTGACATGGGGGCACCCTGAGGAGGATAAGGCTTTGAGGGACCAGTACTAAAGGCACCTGTGTAGGTTAGGTGAGGTTTGGAATGCCAGTCAGGCACGTAAGTAGGTGTGGTAAGTAAGCAGTTGAATATATGAGTCTGGGGTTGGGGACTAGTCAGGGCTGTGGGTACTGAATGCTGGGGGTCCTGAGGCACCGGCGGGGCCAGCGGCCATGACTCTGGGGAAGCCCTGTGGGCCGGCAGCACCTGGAGACCAACTGGGGGAGGAGAGACCTGCTAAACATGCACAGGTGGGTTTACTCACCCTGCAGCCCCTGGGGGTTCAGTGCTACCTGATTTATCTTTATGCCCAGTGGTGTTTGTCATACAGGTTTTCAGCATATGCTTGTTGAATTCATTTCACTTCTAAAAAAGCAAAGACTGTTTCTTCGAAGTCCATACATTTTAATGGTTTGGCAACATTTGAAAACAAGCTGAAGCATCGGCATCTAGCTTAGGGTGGAATATGGTGGACGGCTCCCTGACTGCTGGAGAGGCCGACCCTCCCTTCCTGCTAACCTTCCCTGTCCCCTTCCCTAGGGACACGCCCCAAAGGGAAGGCCCCAGTGCTCGTGGGAGGGTGGCAGAAAGCCCAGGACCCTGGCAGGGTCCTCCAGGCTGGAGTTTGGAGAAAGCGGCGGCCGCGGGAACACCTGGGGCGTCAGGAGGAAGTCCCCTTAGTCCTGGACTCAAGCACCAGCATGTCCACAACCCCCCATTTTCTGAAAGGTTTCTTGAGAATCTTTCTCTAGTACCTTGTCATGTTTTTCCCATTGACTTCAACAGGTTAGTAGTCATAATTTTTCTGACCTCCTTGTCTTGCCAATGGGTTTCAGCCCCGGACAAGTTCACCGTGGATTCACTGAGACCAAAAAAATGACAATGGAACATTCTTGGGGTGAAAGCACTTATACCCAACTTTACTCCCACGGGGGCAGGTCAGGCACTAGAATCCCGTCCCCTCAGAGCGGGTCTGCAGGCAGCAAGCTGGCCTCTACCTCTGGGCCTCTCTGCCCCGCAGCCGTCTCAGCCTCTGTCCTCGGTGCTGCCGCCCCTCCAGCCTCTGCTCTGCTCTCCTGCAGCCCTGCAGCCCGGAGCCCTGGGCGGAGCTCTTTATTAGAGTCAGTAACAACGTACTGCCACGTGTGTGTAGTGAGCAAGGGACCAGGGCCGGGTAAGAAACCTGGCCACAGGAGCTTTCACTTTCTCCACACCCTTTTTCCTGTGAAGCATTTAAGAATTTAAAATCAAGACGTGCCCCTCTGTTTTTCAGTCCTCTTGCCACGTAGACCTTCAGCATCCTTCACGCTAGCAAGGTCAGTGGCGCTCGGTCCGGCCTCCCTGCCTCCGTTCACTCCCCGCTCTGCCGCTGAACAAGCACGCCAGGAGCTGCTGTGCGGAGGCAGCCGCCTGCCAGTTCGGTCAGCAGCTTTCCCGGGCTTACTGCGAAAATAAAATAAAATCCATTATTCTAGGGTTGGCACTCCAGGTCTCCCACAATTTATCATTTCTAGGCATCCTTTCTAGCATTAGTGCCCATCAGCCTAGTCTGGTTTGCACTTAATGAGACCCCGTTTTTCCCATAGAATAGTCACTGGGCTTTCTCTTTGCTGTGCACCTGTCTCTCCAAGGGCCACCACACCCCTCACTCCTCTGGCTCCGGGCCAGCCCGCCTCCCTTTCTCACCTGCCAGGAGTCTCTGTCTGTGCCGCTCAAACAGCTAGTGTTAATTTTCGATGGCAGCTGTCAGGTAGATGATGCTGATGACAAGCAGATGACAGATGACAGAGGTAGCAGTTTTGTTGTTGTTGTTTTTTTATTGTTGCTTTGAAAGTAGTTTTCAGTTCGAACATACTGTACATAGCCCAGCATACAGAAGGACTTTGAACACTACTGACTGAATGAATGAGTGCGTGACCCGGTTAGCCCAGTACTTCTCAGTTTATCCATAGTATGATTCTAGGTCTTCATATAGAGGCTTTTCTTCAAGCTGGGGCTCTCGATGGGCCATCCATGCAGTTATCACCTTTGGGACTTCTCACAAATGCTCATTAAGTAGCTGGTATGTCCAAGCTGGTATGATGGATTCTGAGAAGCAAGTTGTAAATAAGGACAGCACATTCCTGCCCTCAGAAGGTTTGCAGATCCATGGAGGTGACTGCCGCGAAGGGCACGTAAGGACGTAGGGGTACCGCTGGGCAGGTGGTATGGAGGCTAAGACCTGAAGGAGTCATAAAAGAGAGGCTGAACTGGCTGGGTGGCAGTGTGTGAGGATAAGGATGCCAGGGAGGACCCCGTGAGGAGGCTGAGCACATAGACGGAGTAGGAAAAGTCCTTATGGGAAGAGAGAAAGAATCAGAAAATCGAAAGACATTTCTTACGGCGAGGGTAGAAGTGACTGAAATGGAGGAGATTGGGCCAGGGGAACGGGCGGGCTCAGGCATGAGGGGTATTCTGAGATAGGGAAGACACACTCAGGGACGCAGAGGCCTTTGAAAGATTTTAAGCAGGGCCTTGACCTGCCCAGCCCAGCCCTCTGGAAAGACCACTCCGATTCACCTGCAGGTGGACGGGGGAGCCTGGGGACGGGAGCCCTCAGCCCGAGGCTCCTGCGGGCTGCGCGGCTGACAGCGGCTGCTGGGCACGCAGCCCAGGTCATTGTCAGACAGTAACTGCCACCTCTGCCTCTTCCCAGGGCTTCCAGGGCAGCGGCCGAAGAGAGCTTATCAAGAGGCACCGCACAGTAGATGCTGAAACATCGCACGCGGGGACAAGCAGCAGTAACATGGCAGCTCCCGTCTGAAAGGAATTAAACACCAACAGACTCCATTTAGCAAGGAACCATGTCCAAGAAAGGGCGAAATAAGGGCGAGAAGCCCGAGGCGCTCCTCGTGGCCCTTCAAGCTGCCAACGAAGACCTCAGGACCAAGCTCACCGACATCCAGATAGAGCTGCACCAGGAGAAATCCAAGGTGAGTGCGGGTGGCCCCGCGGGGGCAGCCCTGGCCCCGCTCTGCCCGCCGCCGGCCCCTCCTTGGGCTCCCTGCTGCCGGCTGCCCGGGGGGCACGGCCCCTGCACGCGTGGGTCCACCCGTGTGTGGCACAGAAGGTGAGAATAACGTGTTCACGAGACTGACCGTCCCTCAGGAACCCACATACGAAAACTGAGAGAGCCGTCCCCACCCCGCCACCTTGCCTCGCCTCGCCTCGCGGGTACACGGTCTCTGGCGGGTCCCACCCTGCCCTCCGGAGTGTCCCCCCTACGGCCCTGAGAGGGATCTTCCTGAAAGGTGTCACACCGGGTCGCTCCTATTCCAAAGCCTTCGCTGGCTTCTGCCCTTCTTGGAGTCAGGTGGTTCCCCTAGCGCTGTGGGACACTCCCTCCCACTCGGGTTCCGACTCCCTTCCCGCCACACTCCTGCTGGGTCAGGAGAGGGAGACGCCCATCACGTTTAGGGCTTTTGCCCACGTTTTCCCCAGATCAGCGGCGTGCCCCTTCCTTACCTGCCCCACTTGCCTGGCTCTGTTCCTCCCAATGGCCTTGTCATTCTTGATTCACTTCACAGCCGTTTGTGTGTTTATCTGTTCGATTCACACCTTTCTCTCCCCAGTCAAATGTGATCTCTGTGAAGCAGTCTTCCCTTACCTCTTTCTCCCGAGAGCTCAGACATGTCCAGAACTGAAAGGCTCAGCCTCTGTGTGTTGAACGAGTAATGAATGAAAGGTGATTGATTCCTTATACCTGTTTCTTTGGCAGTCCCATACTACTCTGTCGTAGAGCTGTGATAAGGTTTAAATTAAACACATACATAAAGTAGTTATAAGGATCACATGAGAAAGTTCATGTCAGATGCTCAGAGAGCTGTCTGGCCTGTATTGGACCCTAAAAAGAATTAATTATCTGTAGTGTTATTCTTTCTAGTTCACTCTGCACTCAAGTCAGTTGCTAACTAGACTTAGAAAAATCCTTTACTTCTCGGAACCTCATCTCTTACATGAATGTACTGACACGTATCTCACCAGAGTGGCGTAGATGTTGGAGTCATGGCCAGGAAAGCATCTTGAAATGGCCAACACGCATGAGACATTTTTGTGGTCCCTGCAAAGCAGAGACCGTCAGCATATGGTTGCCTCATGCAGATAACTCTCTGTATAGTAAGATACTCTTGATGGAGCTATACATAACCAACCAACAAATACCCTTATTCTTTTTTATCTACCTCTTCTTCCTTGACATTACTATTAAATGTTCATTATTTTCCCCCAAATCTATTAATCTATTAGTCTGGTTTCAGCAGTACTAAAGCTTGGATCTGCCAAAACTCCTTGCTTCCTGTCTCAGCTAAGCCTTAGCCTTAGATAACCAGACCCCAGTGTAAAGTTTGTGAAGGAAACCATTTCTATGAAGCCAAAAGGAATGTAATGTCATAAAAAAAAAAAAAAAGCAAAAGCAAAAACATTTGTTTGAGAGTCAGAAGATCTTCGGGTGTTGTCTTCATCTCTCCTTGCAGACGTATTTGAGTATCTCAGCGTCTCGGTCTGTAATTCAGACGACTAAACTCTTTCTCTGTGTCTGTGTCGCTCAGGCACCACTGTGCATGAGAAGGGCCTGGGGGAACTTATTAAAAACTGAGATCCCACGATCCAAGGACTCTAGTCAAGCAGGCAGGGTGAGGAACAGGACTAGCATTTCCAGCAAGCAGTCCAGCAGTCCTCGTGGGCGTGGTCCTCTGCCTTCCTGTTGACAAACAGTCCGCTCTGCGAGGCCTGCCAGGTCAGACGGTGTATGAGCCTTTCATTGGTTTTAACTTTCCCTGGGGCAACGTAACATTCCAAGAGAGGCGCACTCCTTTAATTGTAGTAACAACAGGATGACAAACTACATTCATGGGAAGAAGCTTGTCCGCCTGGGACTGATAACCATAAACTGCAGCTGATTTATAGAGAGCAAACTCGTGCGGTTTCAAAGAGGCAGAGGCCCTGCAGACCCAACCACGGCCAGTTTGCCATACGCTCAAGCCTTTTCAACAAGGCATCTCTCGAGCGTGGACAGGGCTGCCTGCTTACCCAGGGCCTGGGACTGGCATCTAAGCTGGCATGTCAGGCATAATCTCCCCTTCCTCTGACAGGAACTTGGAAGCCAGCCTCTTGAACAAGACGCCGCCCTTACCCTTCGTCCTGCTGGCCGCCCCCCACCTCCTTCTCCATGGCTGTTAATTACAGTCTCAGCACTGGGACTAAAGCAAAGCCCTGTGGCCTGTCAGCGGCCTTCCCCAAAGAGCGAAGAGAATTTAGAGGACAAGCAAGTCATAAAGCAGTTTTATTAAAATGAATACGATTGTGTTTCCAAAGGCCCAGGCTTTGAGAGAGAGAATGTGAACACCACCAAGAGGGAATCACATTTTGTGGCTCCAAGACTATGATGCTAAAGTGACTGTTGAGCTGCCGGGGAAATAGACTAGTTAGAGAGTGGAAACCTTTGGAACGACGGAGCATTACCCGTTTTCCAGAAAGACGATCACCCCATTGGCGCTCACAGAACACACTGTGGATAAAGCAGGGTCGTAACCGCTTTGGCTGATGACGTATGTAGCTGTACTTTACCGAGTGTTTACTCGCTGTCACATCGCAGTAAACGCCACCATCCCGACAGAATCCCAGCTCTTTCGCTTACATCTGCGTGACCCCGAGCAGGTTGTGAAATCCTCCTCTGTGGTCCTTTCCTCATCTGTCGCCTGGGGTAATCGTAGCATCTACTTCATAAGGGCAAATGTGAGTGTGTTTGTTTTTAAGTGGTTAGTTTATAATAAGCATATTAAGTGTTATAATTCAATTTTCTCATTTCATCCTCACCACTACCCTCTGAGGTGGACACTCTTATTATCCCTCTTTTACAGATAGGGAAACTGAGGCTCGGTGAAGTAATGTCATTCACCCAGAGTCACATGCTGAGAGGTGGCAGACAGAGCTAGTTCCTCCACTCCCTTTCTTCTCCTCCAATCAAAGTCTTTTTTCTTTTTCCCTAGTTTTATGGAGATATAATTGACTTAGAACATTGTATTACTTGTAGTGGTAAACATAATGATTGGATATATGTATATATTTTGAAATGATTATAATAATGTTTAACCAACATCCTTCACTAAGTGACACAATTATTTTTCTTATGGTGAGAACCTTTAAGATCCGCTCTCTTCCCGACTTTCCAATGCACAATACTGTGTTAACTGCAGTCGCCCTGCTGCACATTACCTCCCCAGAGCACGTGCGTCTTAGCTGGGGGTTTGTCCCTTTTGACCACCTTCACTCATTTCCTGCACCTCACCCCTGCCTCTGGCAGCCACCAGTCTGTTCTCTGTACCTATGAGTTCTTTTTTGTTTTTAATTCAACATGTAAGTGAGATCATGCAGTGGTTTTCTTTCTCTGTCTGACTTCCTTCACTAGCATAATGCCCTCAAGGTCCGTCCATGTTGTTGCAAGTGACAGAATCATATTCAACTTTTATACATCTACCACATTTTCTTTATTCATTCATCCATTGATGGGCACTCAAGTTGTTTCTATGTCTTTCAAAGCCTGTTCTCTTTAAAAATGTGAAAAAACTGGAAACCTTAGGCAGAGGAAGAGAGAATATCAGTACTTTTCTTTCCACTATTATGCAGATTTCTAAAAAAACTAGTGGGGATAAGGAGGACACATACCCATATCCTTCTCACATACAGTCTGCATTTCCACTGCAGGGAAATGAAACAAAAATACTAGACATAGTCGACGTCTATAGAAATTATCTAAAAGATTTACAGGCATAAATGTACAAATAAGTAGGTCATGTTGACTGGACTCCAGGCATGAGGGCCAAGAGGGTGGGACTATGGAGGCCCTGTGGCGGACAGGAAGGGGCACCGAATGGGGCCTTTGTGTGACCTTGTCCTTTCTGGGCCTGCACTCGCACCTCTATAAAATGAGTGGACTGTGGACGGGATAGAAGAGCTTGGACCTTCCAGAGGGGTAGGGATTCATCAGGAAAGGCACTGTCCTCTCTCGCCCTTCCTACTGAGATAGCTCTCAGGGTCCCTCAGGCGTCAGACCTTCCCTGAGCGCCTAACCTAGGAAACGCTGTCCCTATTTGCATTTACTCTGCCACATCACCCTGTTGTATTTTTATAATAGAATCCAAACTGTCTGAAGTCACCTTGTTTATTTTCTCATTTATTGCCTGCTGCCCCCACCCCAATAAAATGTGAGCTTTGTATGGGCTAGAGACCATGTGTGCTTAAGGTGTCCCCCAAGTGAGGTGCCCCAGTGCTTGGAAGACTGCCCAGCAGGGAGCAGGTGCTCAGTGCTACTTGTTGAATGAATCATGATTTTCATGATCCCTTTTGAAGACATCCCTAATGACTCCATGGCCTAAAGTGCTGACATTATTTATTTAGGTGAGGAATGCCCAGCTCGGGCAGAGAAAGGATTTCCACCTAGGTCTGTCTTGTTTTCCTCTGTTTGCTGCCTCTGGACACGGTAGGGCTGCAATGCACTGCAGAGGACGTGTGAGCCCGCCAGGGATTGCTGTGAGGTGTGCGATCCCCCACCTCATTCCCAGGGCTTCCTACTGTCCACACAGGCAGCCTGCAGCCCAGGTGAACCCCGAAGGCACAGGGACAGGGGATGAAGCTGCTGTGCGGGAGACGCAGCAGGCAGCCAGGAGGCTGGGTGGCCAGAGTCACCTCCTGGCGAGAGGTGCCAGCCCCGGGACAGCCTGCAGGCTGCAGAGCGCTGCCACGGGCCTCCCTGCTGCTGGGACAGAGATGTGCGGTCACTCTCCCGATTTCTCTAGGAAAGAAAATGAGTTCTGCCCATTTCAGTCCTTTGCTCCCAGTGACCCAGCAAGTGGAGGACCCACAGTGGGAATCCTGTGAGGTGATACAGATGATGCGAGACGTCTCATGCCACTCGCTGTGTGGTACCAGGGCACTCGGAGAATCAACCACCCTTCCTCCTCAGGTGACTGAGCCAGAGCCTCCACTTTCACGGCCAGTTTGGGGTATGGTATTTCTTGCTTTCTGCACCTTTAGTTTGTTTTCAGGAAGCTTAAGTGGCTGAAAGCAAGAAATTAAAAAAATAGAAGGCCATGAACTTGCCATGCTATATAGCATTTCCCTGATAAGGGACCTTCTGACAGCAGCAGCGTTTCCCTCCTTCCCATCTCCTGCCAAGAGCGGCTCAGCGCCGGAGGGAATCCCTGCCGGCCTGCTGTGCACTCAGGTCTGGGACACCCAGGGCAGATGATCCGAACCAAAACTACGGTAGCTTGTCTTGCCTCGATTGCCTTTCAGCCCTCCTTATCTTTGATGGGGCGGTTCAGTTTTTAATCCTAGACTTCTAAGGTCAGACATTACCATCTTTATCTTGGCAGAAGTTACCTGGCAGTTTTCAAAGGCCAGACTAGAATTAGGACGGAGGAGGGAAGTGCAGTGTGAGGCCTGTGTGGGGTAGTTGTGAATGTTCTTCCTTCTGTCACAGTGGAAGCTTTCTCCAGCAGGATTACACTGTCCGAGTGACATTCTCTTCCACAAAACCTGAGCTAGGAGGGGTCTGGGAGCTGTATCATCCCAAGATCTGTTCAGTGCTTACCCCTCGCCCTGTCCCGCCCTGCACCCCACTCCTTCTGCATACATAGCGCCCAAGTGTCTTCTAAGTTAAGATTAGATGCCAGGGAACGCAAGACATCCTGAAGAGGCCCAGTTTTGCCTTTCAACATCTATTTCTATTAGGGAACTAGTTATTCCAGCCTTAATAATGTAATAATAGTAATAGTCTTTTCACAATAATATGGGTTCCTATATTTATGTTGTGGTGGGATTAATGCAGCATTGCATGATAGAGTGTTAATATATACAACAATATTTATCAAAATTATGCTATTGTGGTATCTACGCTTTATTAATAATTATTAATCTTCCGTGTGTTTCAGCCCTTCCAAAAGACTTTCGATACATTATCTCAGTCCTCACAATGACCACAGAATGAATAGTGCCTACATCAGAGTTCCCAGGAGGTGAAATATACTGATGTGTGTAAAGCCTTTAGAAAAGTGCCTGACTCATAGTAATAAAAAAGTAAATACAAACTATTATGTGATCCAGATGAAATGTTCTCCATAAAACACTTCCATTAATCAAAATGGATTCTTTCTTCTACTAAATATTTTTTTCCAGCTCAAAATAATCATCTTTATCTTTTTCCTTGTTCTTCATGATTCTTCATCTTTCTCTATGCTCATTCTCATGATTAACATGAAATATTAAGGTCTGTTTCTTTAGTGGCGCAATAGAAGCTGCAAATGATTTTCAGAAAATGATTTCACTACAGGATGTGTAGTGATTCTTTTTTCCTCCCAAACGTCAGTCGCATCCTTTGTATCTCCTCCATAGTGAAACACCTCCCAAGCTTAAAAAAAAGAAGCCATATATAGAAATCCTGCAAAAAATGCCAGTTTCCATGATAACCAAAATGAGCAGACTTGAAAAATGCCAGATGTAATTCAGTGCCCTTGAATTTTCTTTGGGTTCCGTGGATTCCTTCCGGTGATGGACCGGAAGGCCAGGGTTTGCATTTGTTCTTGCCTTCAGTCTGCAATATATTTTCCATACACCTGTATTTTCACTTTTTAAATTTTTTTCATTCATCTTCTTTCCAATCTGTACCTGAAAGATTAGCATTTATAATTTGAGAGAATTGACAGAACCACAAAGTAATGCAATCTAATGCACCTGCAGAAAATGTGACATAAATGATTCTAGATCGTGAGACTCTCCTCTTACATCCAGTAAGGCAGGTTACTTTACCATGCATTTCTAACTTAACCTTAAAAATAACTATTACAGATACTTTTTAAGTGTAATCAAAGACCCTCAGAAGGATGAAGCAGCTTTTTCTTAGAAGTAGCAGATGGTGAAATTGAAATGCGAACTCAGAACTCCTTACCCTTTGTCCATTTTTACTACAGTTTTTCATTGTTGTAAGAAGAATTGCTAGAATTCTCCTTAGTGACTTGTTACCCAACAGCCCCTGTGGTCATAATGCTGTTCCAAATGCCCAGTGTGACTACATCCTGCTGAAATTGAAGGTGACTACTTTCCTATCACTTGAACTAAAGTTAACTTTCCCAAGGTCCTTGATGGAAGGTAAATTATCAGAGTTCCTAAATCAGTGAAAAATAGGGCCCCTCTTTTCAAAAACTGTTATCTAGAAAAGAATCAGCAGGCTTTTTCTGTAAAAAGGGCAGAATAGTAAATATTTTTATCTTTGTGGTCCAGTCTCTTTGAGAGTACTCAACTCTATTGTAGTGTAAAAGCAGTAGAAGGCACTATGCAAATAAATGGGCATAGCTGTGTTCCAATAAAACTTTATTTACACATACAGAGGACAGGAATGATTTGTCCCGTGGGCTGTAGTTTGCCCACCCATGGTCTAGAAGTTACTCAGTTCATTCTAGAAAAGTGGAGAATAAGATTTAGGTTGTCCTCCCTGAAGCACTGAGAGGAATATCAATCAGAGGACAAGTAGACATTCTCATCTGTTAGGGGTGTTTGTTTTATACAGAATGGAAGGGTGAGGGTCTGCTCCAGATAACCTACAAGCCTCTGTTCTGTAAACCATATGACAGGATATATTGCTCTTGCCTCTGGATAGGGGGCCAGCCAGGGAGACATCGGCACACATTCTTTAATTCCACACTTGCTCTCGGACTCATATTTTCTGTTATGTTGGCAACTTTGGGTGAACAAAGATGAACACGCCTCATTGGCAGCCTTCCAGGAGCTTCCAGTCTTGTGTAGGAGTTAGAAGGATACGGTGAGGATAGACAAGTGCAAACAAACATACCGTAAAGGAAAAATTTGGAAAGGACAGGTAAGGAGGTGTTAGCAAAGTGCACTGAGAAGACCAAGACAAGAGAAATGAGTCTGCTTCTAGGTGATGAAGGGGTGGGGTGATGGGAGAGGGGGACATCTACTGGCCCTCAACCCCAAAAGGATCTGAGGGAAGGGTAGGTCAGGAAGATGCAGGATATGTGCCGAAAATAGCATGATCCCTGTGGAGTGGGGGCAGGTGAGGAGAGGGAGAGAGGCGTAGAAATGGGAACTGGAAGTCCAGCCAAATATTCTGAGCGCCTGAAAGGTCAAGCTGAGGTGTTGGGGTTTTAATTGACAGCATGAAGGAGCCCTGGGTGATTCTTGACTAGGTACAGGTATGGGCTCAGAACTGGGCTTTTCTAAGAGAATATCACCAGCAGTGCAGGGCAAGGTAGGTTCATTAAAATGATCCTCCCAGAACTCTACAGCAGTGCTGTCTGAGGGAAATATTACACGAAACACAACTGAAGCCATATATGTGATTCTCACATTTCTTGCAACCACAATTTTAAAACTTATAAAGAAACGATTAGTTCTTGCTTTCTTTAAAGATAGCCGACATAATATTATAGTAGTTTCAGGTATACAACAGAGTGAGTCAACATTTTTATACATTGCAAAATGCTTACCATAAGTTTAGTTACCGTCGGTCACAAAACCAAGTCACTGAAATAACGTTGACTGTATTCCCTATGCTGTGCCTTTCATCTGCACAACTCATTTATTTTATGACTGGAGGTTTGTACCTCTTGACCCCCTTCATCTGTTTCTCCTTTTCCTCCACCTTTTTCCCCTCCAACAACCATCAGTTTGTTCTGTTTATGAATCTGTTTCTCTTTTTCTGTTTGTTTCTTTTTGTTTTTTGACATACATTACAAAGAAGTAAAATCATATAGTATTTGTCTTTGTCTGTCTGAATTATTTCACTGAGCATAATACCATCTAAGTCCACCCATGTTGTCACAAATGGCAAGATTTCATTCTTTCTTCTGGCTGAGTGACATTCCATGGTGTATGTGAGCCACATTTGCTCTATCCAGTCATCTATATAAACATGGCAGTTGCTTCCATATCTTGGCTGTTATAAATAATGCTGCAGTAAACATAGGCATACAAATACCTGTTTGAATTAGTGTTTTTGAGAATTCGTTTTATTAGTATATTTTCTTTAACCTAATTGGTCAAAATATCATAATTTCAACATATGACCAAAATAAATATTATTAATAAGATATTTTACATTCCTCACCTCACACTGTCCTCAGAATCTGGTGTGTGTTTCACACTTACAGTGAGTCTCGATTCAGACTCATGATGCTCCACGTGTCACTGGTGGCCACCCTCTAGGCAGCTCAGCTCTAGAGCATACGAGGTAATGGGCACCCAGGAATGGAGCAAGACCAGAGGTTCCTTATTTCGCCAAGTCTCCTTGTGCCCTGAAAATAATTGACATGGGAATCATTGTTGTGCCTTTAAAATAAAATATTCATAAAATGCCATGTGGACTTAGAAAATCCTGTTCTAGCCAAAGGTAGGTAAACTGTTCAGGTAAGTAAAATCTCGGGCATCTTACAGTTTAATTACAATGGCTTCGATAAGGAGTTTGAATCTTAACATTTTTCAGGTGGAAAGGCTCCGAAGGCTTATTTACCAAACCCTCCAATTTTACAAATGGCAGAGTCTCAGAATCTCAACTAGATATTATTCCTAGGGCCGTCCCATTCTTCCCTTTGTCGACGTTAGTGTGTGTGTGTGTGTGTGTGTGAAATGTGACAATTAACCAAAATACCTGAAAGGTAAAAAAACTTAGGTTACTTGATTTAACTATTCATAGTGTTGGCCTAATGGGGAAGCAAAAAAGGGAGATGAGTGGCGGGTGGAGAAGGATCCATGGAGCCCTCAGAAATAACAGCAGCCAGTAGCTCCTTTGGCAGAGAGGGGACTCCGTGGCTGCACTTCTTTTCAGCGGCTGTGTGTGTGTAAAGTTGGGGGATGGGACCAAGTTGCCTAGTAAGAAAGGTCAGGTCGAAGATACACCAGCTGTCTCCCTCCTCCTCCTCCCCCTTAGAACAGCATCTTCTCTTCCAAAAAAAGAAAAAGAAGGAAAATATTTTAGAGCATCATTTTTGTCCCCAGTTGATTAGCCTGATCGCAGTGCTGAACCATGAACCACCCCAGACACCCACATCTGCCGGTGTGGACCTAGCTAGCGCTGTGGGATCTAAAAAGCTCTCCAGGTGAGGTTTTGAGGGCCTCCCCACCAAGGTGAAGACCCTTAGAGCACTGGGTCCTGTGTTCATATGCATGCCGGTCACCGGGGGGTTGTTAAAGTGCCCATTCTGATGCCGGGTCTGGGCTGGAGCCCCAGGTCCTGCATTTCCGACAAGCTTCTGGGTGGCGCCTGTGCCGCGCGCCCGCAGACCACACGTCCCCTAGTCAGGCCCCCACCAGAACATCAGACATGTGTCGGACCGAGTGATAGAAGCATCCCCGGGCATCTCCCGCCCTCACGCGCCGCCTTCCCAGCTTCCAGGCCGCGGTCCCCTCCCCGCCGAGCGCCCGGCGGCCCAGAATGGGGGGGACGAGGAATCGGGAGACCGCAGGGCTCCGGGCTGCAGACGGTGCCCAGGAGCGAGCCTCACGGCTCCCGCCCTCCCGCCCCCTGCCCGCAGGTGGCCAGGCTGGAGAGGGAGAAGACCCAAGAGGCGAAGCGCGTCCGCGAGCTGGAGCAGCGCAAGCACACGGTGCTGGTGACCGAGCTCCGGGCCAAGCTGCACGAGGAGAAGATGAAGGAGCTGCAGGCCGTGCGCGAGAGCCTCGCCAGGCAGCACGAGCAGGACGCGGCGAGGGCGCTCAAGGTGCGCGACGGCGAGATCCAGCGGCTCAAGGCGGCGCTGGGCGCGCTCCGGGACGGCGGCGGCGACCGCGCGAGGCCGGCGCTGGGCGCCGAGGCCCGGGAGGAGGCCCGCAGGCTGTTCGACGCCGAGCGCCTCAAGCTCCTGCAGGAGGTGGCGGACCTGCGGGCGGCCAAGAAGCAGGTGGACGAGGCCCTGAGCACCATGATCCAGGCGGACAAGATCAAGGCCGGGGACCTCCGGAGCGAGCACCAGTCCCACCAGGAGGCCATCTCCAAGATCAAGTGGGAGTCAGAGCGGGACATCCGGAGGCTGGTGAGTGGCGCGGCGCAGGGCCCCGGGCAGAGCCGCCCCCGGCCTGGGGTTCGCGGGGTCGCGGGGTTTGCTGTTTCACACGTTTCTCATGAGCGGATGGTCAGCACTACCCGCCTTTTGTCTAATGCCCTGTCCTGAACACAAGATAAGTCAGTAGGTAGGTGGGCAGGGAAATAGATGGATATCCCCAGGCCAAAATCAGAATCGTAAAATGCAAAAGAGTTTGGAGTCACCTTTCTCATAAAAACTGGATTCTTCTGGCCTCACACATACATATACAGTGTCTATTCAATGACTCCTGTTTTCTTTGATGCTTATAAAAATATTCTATATTATGAACTCTTCCAAAACCAGCACATTTTTGTGGGCTTTCCATTTATAAAATGTCCTTGGGCTTTTACAGGGATAAGGGAAGCTCTCGCGGCTTTCAAGACGGCTGATCACGGCAGTCACTGGGGACATCCTGAATTACTCACCTGCCTTCTTTCCAGGAACTGCATCCGAAACAAGAAATAGAGCTATAAAATCCCTAGTCATTTCTAAGATAGATCTTCTTTCCAAAAATTAACTGGGGCCGTTTTATTTTTTTAATTGGATGTTATTCTTAAGTAGCTATTTGCTATTATCAATTTCCAAGACTTAACTTTAACCCCTGTGGTGTTGGGTTTTTCTTTTTAATACGGATGACCAAAAGCCACAACAATCATGCCCTTGCTTAAAAATAAAACAAATGTAATTATCGTGGGAAAGCTATAATGTCCTAGGTTGACGTTGTAAGTAAATACTTACATGCATTTATATTGAGAATTAACTATCAAATTAGATCAAATTAACTGTCATCTATTAGAATGTACTTTATGCTTCTCTAAAAATAATATTTTCTTAGGAAAAACTACCCTTTCTGTTGATTCTAAGCAATTTTCTAGGAACTCCAATTATGTTCCTTGGACAATATTGCTAAGATTTCAATTTTAAGTAAAAAGTGGTTACCGTAGAACATTTAAAAAAGTCAAACCCATGTACCTTTCTTTGTATTCTTTGCACTGCAATACATACACGATGACTGTACATCCTCGCTGTGCCACACTTCCTGAATTCTTTGTCTGCAATTCATCCTATTGCACTGCTTGACAGCAAAGACCAAACACAGTGCAGAAATACCGGTTTCTGCCCTGCCTTTGGCTTTTGAAAGGACAATGGCTGATGAAGAAGAAATCAGGACTGTGAACTCTAGAGTTGGCAGGTAGGTAAATGAGAAGGAGGCTTTATGTTACATACTTTTGTTTGTTGATGGTTTTCCATGTAAAATCTGTAAGTATATCCACTTGTTGATCTGTTATCTTTCCCATGACTTCCTCTCCAGCACACTGCTGAAGTGAGATGAAATCCCTGTTAATAACAATGTAAAATGTAAGAGAGGTTCAAAAATCTGGTGCATACAGAATACACAGGAAGCTTTTTCAGTAACACGGATGCACTTGTCTTCATTTTTTCCTTCTTCTTATCCTGTCCCTACCCCCATGTCCACCTCCATTCTTGGAACTAAAAGGGAGAAAAATGGGAGCCATTCAGTCTAGAAATTTGCTCCAGGGAATTCTGGTGTATACCCCCTTACAATCTAAAAACTAGAACTTTGGAAGATTTTCATTATGCTGAAGTCAGAGCCTATGCTTATAACCACTGTGCAATAGAGACTCCTCAACACTAATTACTGAATATTCTACAGAAAACCACTTTGGAAAATGCTGGGAGTATAGGAATAATCTTAGAGTCAGTGTGGCAGAGTGCCAAGTAGGATGGGCTCTAAAATCACAAGAGTGAATCTAAAATCAGGCGTCACCACTTACGGCCATATGCCTGTGAGCGAGTTTTTAATCCTTCGGGCCCTCTGTCATCATCTGTAAAATGGTGATAACAGAATCTACATGATAGGGTTATCATGAAATGAGATAACGTATGTAAAGCTCTGAGCACAGAGTCTTGAATGTAGTAAGAAATCAATAAATTATAGTTACCGTAGTGGTGGTGGTGAGGATGATTACATGGACAGTAACAGAATGGTTTTCTAGCAATGTCAGGTAGGTAGGGTACGTGTGAACTAGGTCCAAGCCGGCAGGTCTGCAGCTATTACTGTTCAGAACACCATAGATGACAGGTCTGACAAGCGAGTGTGCTACTCAGTTAAGAATGACACTGGATTCAAGTCTTTTACAAGGAAATAGAAGCTAAAGACAATGCTTTTATTCCCAAGTTAACAGGACAGTGTCTGAGTACTCACCAAGGCTTCAGGCAGAACTGAGCCCGATGCCTTCCCAAACGTGACCTAAAATTTAATCTTGTAACTTGAAAGTAGTAGTTTACAGATATTTACATGTGGAAAAACGTGACTCCAGCACAATCTCTGTCCCAGTTCTTTTGGTCTACGGAGCACAGCAAATGAGTTATACAAGGCATTTGTTATGTATAAGGAGACATTTTTATAAGGAGGAGAACCATATAATATTGTTTCTGTTAAATGTGTCTCTCTCTATTTTGAATGTTCTCATGGAATAGAATGAAAGGTGTCACCTGATGGCCGTGCTCATTTCTAAAATTGTTCACAAACATTCACTTCACTAGGCCTCATCCAGGAATAGCAAAAAGTGTTCACTCCAGTGGAACTCTGATGAATTGGTATTAAATGTTTATGTCCTTTAGTTGAGAAATATTCTGGAGGCCATGCCCAGGTTTAACAGAAATGGGCGTTGGGATCAATAAATACATCCCATAGATAAAGGAGGGAAATAGTAGCCAGTGTTACCAGGTGCTTTCCATGCCTGTTCTGGTACTGGCCATGATTTTCTGACCGTAATGGTAAAACGATTACTGAGAACCAGCTACTCTGAAATATGGATAGAAATGGGAAGAGCCACATAGCATGACCTCTGGGAGGACCTCACTCCAAATTCACCCCCGAATCCAAACATTCAGGCCTTAGGGAGTGACTAGATGCTGCCTCAGTTGCCAGGGACCAAACAGGAGGCGACATCAGAATCGTCTAGTAGAATATTTGGTGTGTGTCTTTATTAACCCGTGGGACTCACACTTGTCCGACACCAAATGCAATGGTGTCTTTTTTCCCTACATATATGTGTAACAATAACAACATTATATACAGCAGTAATAGTAGTGTAACTCCATTCAGGTTCCCAGACCTGCTTCCAGTGTGTGTAAGTATGTGGGAGGGGTCTTCCCACGCATAATGAACACCAAGCGGTTCTCAGACACCAGCAGGGTGTCTTGAGAATTCAACTCAATTCTGATGCTATCTGCCCAGAGACAGCACCAGATTCCCAGGTTAAGGGCTCCGTCCTGCGAGACTGCCCTCCACCCCTCACTCCAGACACCGGTCTCAAGCCCCAGGCAGTTCCCTGGGCTTCTGACCTACTGGCTACAGATTGGAGGTTCCCACGACCTTCCCCTTAGGTTCGATTAATTTCCTAGAGCGTCTCACACAACTCAGGAAAACACCTTTACTAGTTTAGTAAAGGATACAAGTTAACAGCCAGATGAAGAGAGACACAGGGCAAGGTCCCAAATAAAGGAGCTTTTATCCCCGTGGAGCTGGGGGCCTGGCTCGGTGGCACGTGGAGGCATTCCGCTTCCCCAACCAAGAAGCAGGGTCCAGCCGAGCACAGCAGGCAGGGCAGCGCGGAGCAGAGCAGAGAGGAGAGAGAGCAAAAAGCTCTTCTTCGGGCTTTCTGTGAGGGCTTCACTGCATAGTCATGACTGACTAAATCATTGGCCACTGGCTGATTGACCCTCCAGCTCCACCCTTGGGCGGGCGCCCAACAGTCTCCAGAGCCCCTGTTGCACCTTTAAGACTGCAGTGTTTTCAGGAATTGTGGATGAAGACCAGATATACCTGGGAAATACATATTTGGTCATATGAATGACCACATCCAACCAACCCAGACCTTTTCAAACAATACATTGACTCAGAGCACATGCCCAGGATGTGACACCTGCGTAGCCTGAGGTAGCCCTTCATCACACAGTGTCGCTTTTTCTTATTCATGAATTCAGTCCACTCGTCATGTTCATGATTTTTTTCTATATAAACCAGAAGGAAGGGAAATTTATGCCATTGAAAAAATGCATTTCTTTGCATCATTGTTAATAAAATGTCTTGGGTGTCATTTAATTCAGATGGATGAGATCAAAGCCAAGGACAGGATCATCTTTTCCCTGGAAAAGGAACTGGAGACCCAAACAGGCTACGTACAGAAACTCCAACTGCAGAAGGAGGCCTTGGATGAACAGCTCTTCCTGGCCAAGGAGGCCGAGTGCAGCATGAGCAGTCCGAAACGAGAAATTCCGGGAAGAGCCGGGGACGGCTCTGAGCACTGCAGCAGCCCCGTAAGGCTACTCACATTGAAGTTGAGGACTCGGGAGTCATTCTTTATTTAGCTCCCAAGTTTTTACTTTTCACTTAAGCTCTTTTCCTGTTTACTACAAAGAAATCAATTCTAGTGCTGCTAAAAAAACCAGCTAGTGTCTTGGGAACAGGGTTTTCTAAACTCATGGGCAGCAAAGCGGTCTGCACTGCATTAGCAGGTCACAAGACAATGACAGCTTTTCAAATCCTTCATGGAACTTCTGTAGCCAAGTGATACCTACCCAACCTTCAGCCTATTATGAGATTCATAAATTAGAAGAAAATCCTTTGCCTCTCCCCAAGACTGGTAATTTTCCCTTGTGTGAACCACTGGGTTAGAAAGTGGTTAAACACGGTTATCATCTACAGGGATCAAAATGTCTAACTGTATGAAAGACTAAACCATTAATAACCATCATCTGAAAGCTTCTAATCTTAATAGAACCTGCTACTTATTTCCCTGCATTTTCATCGTATGAAAAATGATTTTCAGAAGTGCAGCGACTGAAATCAGCATGTTTATAGTTGACTTTCATATCTTATAAGTTTCAAATTATTTAGCTAAAAGATGAAAATATATTATTTAGGAACAGAGATAGGTTCCAAAGTAGTACTTAGAACTAAGTAATGAATAATTTATGAGTTGGTATTTAGGCTATACATGTATATGCCAGTGGGTGGCAGAAAGTACTGAACTAGGATTTAGCAGGTACAAGTTTTAGTTCTACCATTGACACGTACCTGCAGTGCAGCAAAATTGTAAAGAGAGTGGGCTTTAGAGTCAGACCCTTTAGTTCAAATCCTGGACCTGTTGTCTGCTGTGACCTTAGGCAAATCATTTCATCACCCACGGTTTCCTCATTTGTGAAACAGAGGCAGTAGGAGCGCTCTTCAGGGATGGTCGAGGGTTTAGGAGAGATGAAAAGTGAAATGTTGAGCACAGTGTCTGGCACATAGTTAGCATTCAGTGCATATCAGTTATGATCTATTGATAGTAGCCAAAAGACCGTGAATGAGTTAGGACCTCCCAGAGTCTTACCTGTCCTGCTGAATCCTCTAAAATATTGTGAATCTAGAGATATAATGTGTGTGCAACTAACTGCTTTGTTGACAGTATGGACACTATCAAGATGTAAGATGATAATATAGTTATAAGGCTATAATGGTCCTATGGACTCTAGAGCATAGAATGAGCCCTGGCTGCTGGGTGTGAGGTGGTCCACGGCAGTCATGCCAGGGGGGAAGCCGGCTGCTCTGGGAAAAACATACAGGTGAAGGCTGTCCCATAATCTGCCTTTTGTATGTCGGTGATAGGCCAGCCTTGCTCTGATTTTTTTCTCCAGGAATATGCAGGAATTCACAGAGCCCATCCCTGCCTCCTGCCCTGTCCTTTCTTTGGCTCAGTGTAACGGCAGGACGTTTGTCTAGGACGTGGGCAGCAATGTGCAGCCGACACAAGGTGCTCCTTGAACCTCATGTAATCGCGACATGACCTTGGGTGCACAGCTCACAGATCTGATGAGCTGGTCCAACCATCTCCCGCTCCCTCGGCCAGGAGGCAGGGCTGCAGGGAGTATCAGCCACAGGGAATTCCTCTGCAATTTCAGCCAGACTTGGTCTTCGACCTACATGGTGAATACTGGGGGTTAGAAGAGGGTAACTATTTACTCTTCTCTAAATAAAAGAGCATTTTAGTCTCACCTCATAAGCCAGATGAAAAGAGTTGAGCCTATTACTTTTTCAGTTGGTACTAAGACTTCATGGAAAACATCATTAAAGCAATACCCATTTTGATTTTTCATGTGTAGGATTTGCGAAGAAATCAAAAGAGAATAGCTGAGTTGAATGCCACTATAAGAAAATTAGAGGACAGGAACACCTTGCTTGGAGATGAAAGAAATGAATTGGTAAGTTCTAATCAGAACTTTTTATTGTATTTTTTGTTAAACATTTTATTACAAAAGTATGTATGATGTTATGGAAGTGTAACAGAATAAGGAAAGGCACACAAATAAAGGAACACAGCGACACACCCATACTACCACCACACAGGTGAGTAAGTGGATCGGCAGCCTTTGTTCTTATACTCCACAGATGAGGGAAATCATTTGGCCCTTGTCTTTCTCTGCCTGACTTATTTCACTGAGCATAATACCCTCCAGCTCCATCCACGTTGTTGCAAATGGTAGGATATGTTTTCTTCTTATGGCTAAATAATATTCCATTGTGTATATGTACCACTTCTTCTTTATCCATTCATCTACTGATGGACACTTAGGTTGCTTCCCTTTCTTGGTTATAGTAAATAGTGCTGCGATAAACATAGGGGTGCATCTGTCTTTGAATCATGGATCTTATTTTCTTTGGGTAAATTCCTAGGAGTGGAATTCCTGGGTTAAATGGTATTTCTATTTTTAGTTTTGAATTTAGAAATTCCGTACTGCTTTCCACAGCAGTTTGTACCAATTTACATTCCCACCAGCAGTGTAGGAGGGTTCCCCTTTCTCTGCATCCTCACCAGCATTTGTTATTCCTTATTTTTTGGATATTGGCCATCCTAACTGGTGTGAGGTGATATCTCATTGTGGTTTGCATTTCCCTGATGACTAGCGATGTGGAGCATCTTTCCATGTGCCTGTTGGCCATCCGTATTTCTTATTTGGAGAGTGTCTGTTCAGATCCTCCTCCCATTTTTTAATTGAGTTATTTGTTTTTTGGGTGTTGAGGCATGTGAGTTCTTTATATATTTTGGATGTTAACCCCTTAATGGATAAATCATTTATGAATATATTCTCCCATACTGAAGGGTGCCTTTTTGTTCAGCTGATGGTGTCCTTTGCTGTCCAGAAGCTTTTCAGATTTATGTAGTTCCATTTGTTCATTTTTGCCAATCACCTTCTTTCTAAAGTTAACCAGTAAACTGAATTCTATCACTATAGATGTCTATCGCCATTTTTTAAAAATGTGTTGTGAATGAAATCACACAATAATCACTCTTGTGTGTCTGGCTTTGTTCCTCAGCGTTGCATTCATGAGAGTCGTCCATTATGTTGCACATAGAACTCATCTGTTTTCAGAATATCTTGTTTTCAATTATTCAGTATATTTATCCTTGTATCATCAATGGAATTTATATTGCTTCTCAACAGCTTTAAGTTGTTACTGATGCTGTTACATGTCTTTGGTGAGGAAATGTGTTCACTTCTGGTGGGAATATCGAAGGAGCAGAACTACTGGATCACAGCGTGTACACGTGGTCCCCTTCGGCAGCTATTATCCGTATTCCACAATTGCAAGTTACATTCCCACCAACAATGTATGAGAGTTGCCGTTTCTCCACATCTTTGCCAACATACAAAGATAATTGATCATTTTAGTCATTTTGGTGGGTGTGAAGTACATTCTTACTGTAGGATTTTAATTTTTTATTTTCCTTCTTAGAAATGAGGTTGAGTGTCCAAATATCTGTTGGCCTTTTTGGGTATCCTGTATGATTTGTGCTGGCCTATGCCCATTTTCTTTTATGCTTACTTTTCTTATAATATTAGGGATTTTTTACATCATTTTTGCACATTTGTATTTTAAATGTCCTACTCTCTGCTTTACATTTTACATTCTGAATGGTGGCTGTTAATATAAAGGAGTTATTTTCAGCTTTCCGTTCTTCAAATATAGGCACCACAGGTCATCAGCCTGTTTCAGTGTGGCGTTAGCTTCATCCCATAAGTTGTTTGTCAGAATGTATTGCTATTTAGTTCAAAAATCTTCTTTAATATCACATAATTTATTCTTTGACCTATGGGTTATTTAGTGATGTATGGTTTAATTTCCAAACATTTGGACATTTTTTGAGTTATCTTTTTGTTGTTGATTTTACCTTAATTTCACTATAGTCACAGAACATATTTTGCATCATTTCATCCCTTTAAAATTCGCTGAGGTTTGCTTTACGACTGCAAACTCCTAAAATTGCATAAGGTCAATTTTAGAAATGTTTCACATTCACAGGAAGAGAAGGTATGTTCAGCAACTATTTGATGCATTTTGAGTCAAGTTTATTAACAGTCTTGTTTTAAATCTATATCCTTACTGATATTTTTGCCTGCTTGTTCTCCCAGCAGATCTGTCCATTTCTCTTAGTTCTGTCAGTTTTGCTTCATATATATATTTGAGGTTATGTTACCAGGTACATATAAATTAAGATTCATTATATATTTTCATCATTATGAATTTTTTTTATCTCTAGTAGTACTTTTTGATTGAAAATCTTTGATAATTGTTGAACTAATATCAAATTTTTTCCTTTTAGTGTTTTCATTTTATATATATATATATATATATATTTCATCTTCGTTGTATTAATGTGTATACCTTTTAAAAGGAACATTTTTGAGGGGCACTTTAGAACCATGATTATTGGTTTATGGTATGGTAGACTTACAGATATTTCCTTATCTTTATGTTTATCTGAATTTTCTATAAATAACATATAATAAGTAAATTTGAATATTTAAAACCATCATCACTGACCTCTAGAAAAGAGGTAAGTTTTAAAATCATGAACCTAGGGGAATAATTTATCTGTCCTTAAATGTACTCAGTATTTAATATCATTGCTTCAGGCACCAAAGCTCAAAACTGAGATTAAGTGAGATTATTTTTGAAAACTAAATTCACTTTTGGCCTTTGATTTACAATGCAAGTTCTCAAATGGCAGTTTGGATAGAGTTGGGGAATACTGTTTTAGAATCAAGAGAACTTTTTCAAATATTCATAGGTAGCTAAGTCTCCTACCCCAGCACTTCCCAGAATATCAGATTCTCAAAAAAAGGAGTGAGTACTTTAAACATTGTCTTCAAATGTTTCTGATACACCCTCCACTGTCCTTGCTTTGGAAACCCACCCCAGTACCTGCTCACATTCGGACTCATTAGTATGAAATGAATGAACTAAACTTGTGAAGTCTACCATGGAAATCCATTATGAATAGAGTGGCCATAAAATATGTCATCCAAACAGGAGAGTTTCAGAGTAAAAGGGGAAACTATCAACAATCATAGTCAACCCTTAAGTAACACGGGAGTTTGTGGCACCGACTCTCCATGCAGTCCAAAATCCACATAAAACTTTTGACTCCCCAAAACCCTAACTACTAACAGCCTACTGTGGTTCAGAAGAAGCCTTACCGATAACATAAGTAGTCAATTAACACATATTTTGCATGTTAGATGTATTATATATTGTATTCTTAAAGCAAGCTAAAGAAAAAAATTTTTTTAATTGTCACAAGTCTCCAAAGAATTTTCCAATATGTTCATTGAAAAAAAAACCCACCTATAAGTGTACCTGTGTAATTCAGATCTGGGTTGTTCAAGGGGAAGTGTTGTTCTGTCCTCCAAGATAGCACTCATAAGCTTGCACCGGTGGTTCTCAGCTGGAGGCACTTCTGGCAGTATCTGTAGAGTTTATGTTGTCCCAGCCGGGAGGGTGACTGGTATCTAGTGGGCAGAGGGCAGGGATGCTGGTAATGGTCAACAAGCCCCCCAATGGGAGGAATGGGCTCTGGCGGCTACGGATCCAGGTCCCGGTTGCATTGCTTAGTGACCGTGCGACTCGGATAAGCTGCCTGATCTGAGCCGGTGAGTGGGCGTTCTGGGCCCTGGGAGAGGTGTGAGCAGCATGGAGTGGGGCGGAGCACGGTGGGATCGCTGGGCCAGAGGAGTCCGGGGCCAGCAAGGAGTGCAGCCCCTCCACCTGAGCGTTTCCAAAGCAGAGTCTGGCTCCTTTCAGGACCCGGACTGATGGAGGGCTGTGAACACTACAGAGAAAAGCCCCTAGAGGAAACAGAGAGCAAAGCAGTCCGTCTCCTAAGTGAAGAATGGAAGTGTCAGTGGTCAGGCCCGAGACACGCAGGGAAGCAAAGGCAGCCCTACAGGGGCCTTCACCTCCCCCCATTTGCTCCTTCTGCTCCATATGACCCAGGAGACACGTTGTCACTTATGTTTTCCCAGTTAAAACGTGTGCGGGAAACCGAAAAACAATGTAAACCTCTTCTGGAAAGGAACAGGTGCCTCGCCAAGAGAAACGATGAACTGATGGTGTCTTTGCAGCGCATGGAAGAGAAACTAAAAGCTGTTACCAAGGAGAATTCAGAAATGGTGTGTATCACAGACTCCCCCAGGCTGCAGCCTCCTCCTTTATGTTACTCCACTAGCCTGACGTATTGTTCTTTGTCAGTTTGTTTTTAAAATACAATGCTTTTCACGAAAGTTCGAATTTTCCCTTATATAAGCAAGAAACTGTTAAGGAACAAAGCAAGAGAAGGTTGCTAGCTCTGAATGTTATGGGGTTTCTAAATTTGCAGAATAGTAAGAGTGTCTCCAGGAATCTGCACGCTCTCCCAGAGCTCCAAATAGTGAAGTGAAGTTTAACACAGCTCCTCACCACGGAAACCTCTTCAAGGGTTTCACTAACGTGCTCTTTACAGAACCGTACAGAAGGGGGACCCTTTATCTTCTAAGATCTTGCGTAATTGTTGAGAAATAGATGTCATCACCTATATTATAGTGTGTATGCAGAAGTGACAGGGGCTAATGCACTCCTCAGCAGACCTACAATACAGCTACAGAGGTCTGCAGACATTCTCAATAATTTCAACTTTTTATAGCAGATAAAATGTACTTGAGGGTTTTACTTGGTGCATATATAGTGAAGCCGAACAATTTTCAAATTTAGCTGGAATCTCACGGAGTTTCTGCATATATTCTATGTCAACCACTAAAGTTTGAAATTTTTAACATCTCCGCCCGTACTTTTTCTTTTCCAATTCAGAGAGAAAAAATAACATCCCATCCACCACTGAAGAAATTAAAATCTCTGAACGACCTTGATCAAGCTAATGAAGAACAAGAGACAGAATTTCTAAAACTTCAGGTCATTGAGCAACAGAACATCATTGATGAGCTCACGAGGGTGGGTCACGATGAACCTATAAACCCTAAGCTGTTCCCAAAGCAAGTAGCTGAGACACCAGCATACACTTACGTGCTTAATGATTTTGGATTAGTCCAAAAGGCCTAAGTTCGTAATGTTCAATATATCAATAGATTCTAGAGACTCAATTCCAAAAATACTTTATATTATTAAACTGTTTTATACATTTTTAATTATAATACTTTATCAACTAATTTGTGGCACAAATAATATTTACAAAGCACATTAAAAGGACAAATGCATTGTTACAAGAGTAGGTAGGTAGTGTGGGTATATCCTGTCATTGCCGTCCAACATCAAGATTCTGAGGCCCAGAGATTACATATTTTGCCTACAATAACAGGACCATATGCCTCTTTCCCGACACCTAACTCAGTATCTAGCACGTAATTGCAATTTAAGAAATATTTACATGGCAGAACAGGAACTCTGGTCCAGATCTTCTGACCATGACTTCAGCCCCTGGGGAAGCAGGTTGAGTAATTCTCACTCCCAGTTGCGTCTGGTCCCCACAGCGGGCTGATACCTTCAGATGCCTTATGATCTCTTGGCCTCTCTGTCTGTGTTCTGCGAATGACATCTCTAATAGCGCTTGCTTCAGGACAAAGCCAAGGCACTGAGAGTTGAAAAACTGATGTTGGGGAGTTTAAGCAGCAGTCCCCAGACTAGGGCCAGATGACTTACTGTCTTGGAGGGAAGAAAAGATTATAACTTCTGTTTGTGTATGGGTCATCCTCTTAAAAGTTCCTGTGTTGAGTATATGTTATAATGCACATACAATATTAGGATGGTAGTCTAAGTGTCCATTTTTAAAGCTTCAGTTATGTCAAAGTTGCATGATCAAAATATTTTTACTTCTAAAAGTGAGAAATCAGAAAGGTTAACACCAGCGGCTTAAGCCAGATCATTTACTAAACATGGCACTATGCCCTTCGCTCACTTCCACGGCCTTCATGACGTATGCGCTGCACACACTCGCCAGCCCAGGAATTTGCCTGGCTTTAAGCTTCCTGAGGTCAAACTAAAAGATTCTTAGAAAATTTTGACATGGTTAAGCATGTCAGTCAGACTGATTCCATCGACCCTTGAATTTGTACAGTAAATACGTGGAGTACGTAGTGGGTGAACACCAAATTCCCAGGATATCTCTATTCACAAGAATGAATCAAGAAATTGATCACTATTTTTCAATATTCTTTGAGTTTCCCAGAATATTCCAATGAGAAACCCCCCCACCCCCCGCCCGCGAAAAAGCCACTAGGTTATTCCAACCCAAGTAGACTCTCTGTTCCCATCTTCAGAGATACGGGTGAAACAGATGTGCAGTAGTCAAAAGATAGCTTTCTGTGCCTTCCGAGTGATTAAATGTACAGAATAAGTTCTTCTTTATTGTGAAATAATATTTGTTCAACACTTAAATTTCAAGTTATTTGGGTCTAAGAAAACTGAAGAACCGAGTAACTATTTTCAGAGCTATTTGTTCTTCAAGTATAAAACAAAGGATTCTGATCAGGAGTGCAAGGCCCTTCTGGACTGTGAGGCTCTCAGATCCACATAGATCAGAGGAAAAGTAGAATAGTTTTTAAATATTTCAGTATCAAACCCTAAAGTTGCCAAAATGTACAAAACATAATCTTAAGTAGAATTACATAGTGCATCAGGGGAAAACTCTGTGTTTGTTAAAAAAAAAAAAACCTATGGGGAAGTATGTGCCAACCCAAGATCTGAAAAGTGCACCTGTTTTCCAGGACCGAGAAAAGCTTATCCGCAGGAGAAAGCACAGAAGAAGTTCCAAGCCCATTAAGGTAATGAGACAGCGAGTGTTGTCAGACTTTTTCCACGAACACAGCCAGCAAAGTGAGGCTTGCCAAGGAACCTTCCTGCAAAGATGTGATAAATCAGATGTTCCTGAACTGCAGCAAACCACAGGTTTTATTTGCTAGAAAAAGTCTGTTCTCTTGACAATTCTCAGAAGCATGAGAATGGTTGTGTGTGGTGAATTTTAACCTGAAAAGGTTTGCTTTGTTACAACTTCCTCTGAGTGAAGAAGTAACATAGAAAGTGTCACCTGACAAATTGGAGAGGCACATTCTAAGAACATGCAAGAGACACACATGACTTGACATCTCCCACTGAATGATATTAGCACCTGATACCTCCCCTGTAATTGATTATGCATTTTCACCATTCACTTGGACAATATCACTGCTGATGGTACCCCAATCCACCAATATCTGTATAGCTTCTGATAATCCACAAAGTTTGTTTTTTAATATGTCTATTTGTTTGATTTTTGTTTTTATCAAGTACATCATTTGATATGACTTAATATTTGATAATACCCTTATGTTCATCCCCATATTTTTATTTACTTTATATGTTTATTTCATCAACGAAGCATTAAAGGATCCATGTCTTCTTTTGTTAATTTGCACTTATGTGCCAGTTGAAAGTGCTTTAATAACACATCAACTTTCCCCACATTTAGTTGTGTCAGTAAAGATGTACTTTCCCTTCTTTAGAGGCCTGTTTTGGACCCATTTATTGGCTATGATGAGGACTCCATGGATTCAGAGACATCATCCATGGCTTCGTTTAGAACAGACCGAACACCAGCTACTCCTGACGATGACTTAGATGAAGTAAGCTTTTCCACTTCTCTAGTCTTTTGCGATATTGTCATCAAAACTTTCCTTGAAGGGGGAGAAAAATCAATTCACTTTTATCTCCTCTACAAATAGCACAATATGATCTCAGAACAGTGACCAATTTTGAGACCACACTTGACTTTGTTACCTCTTAAAAAATAGTTGCATTTATTTGAAAACTTCTCTAAAGTTCACACTGTAACTTGAGAAGATTTCTTTCAAAATAGAAGTTACTCTCCCGAGTTCTTCATCTAGGGAAATTATAAACCAAAGAACAAGCTCAGAAGAGCAAGCTTTTAGTGCAGTCAAAGACAGTGTTAATTTAAGCGAAGTGTGCTCCATAACCACCTTCACCAGAATCATCTCAGGGGTTCAATAACAACGGAAAGTCCTGGGCTCTGATCCACAGCGCTTGACTCAGGATCTTGTGGGTGGACCCATCAGGTCCTCATTTTTCACAAACATCCCTGGTGATTATATTGTGCTCTGAAATTTGAAATCTAAAGCTATAAAACCAAGTTTTTATGATTTATCTAGGGAAGAAGTTGTTGGACATGAATGTACTAAAAAGACCTGACACTGAAACTCTGAGTATCATTTCCTCCAAGTCGGATTCAAAATCTGGGTATAAGTTCCTTTGTTTGGATCCAGTTTGACTGTAACCCAAACCCAAATGGTAATAATCAGAAATAAGTGAATAGGCAAATGCCTCTTATTAATAAATAGTTAAATGCAGTGTCCATCTTGGAAGTACTGTAGTATTTGTGCCCATACACATACTTTAAAATTTAAAATAAAATCACACAGAATCCAATATGAAACAAGCCTTTACTTTCCCTTTAAAAAGTGGACAAATCTTAGTATTTCACAGGATGCTATCATAACATACTTATTTTTTGGCCTTTCTCTTTTTGAACCTCAAGAGTTTAGCAGCTGAAGAATCCGAGCTACGATTTCGACAATTAACCAAAGAATATCAGGCCCTCCAAAGAGCATACGCTCTCCTGCAGGAGCAGACTGGAGGCGTCCTCGATGCTGAAAGAGAAGCCAAGGTTAGTGGACATCTGGGGAGATGCTCTGAATAGGCTTGCAGTAGTCACAGCATAAAAGTACCGTGACATAAAAATGTCAATAGGATAGCTTTCCCTATACCCTTCTCTTTTGACTGTTTTATCTTTCATGTCAACAAACCTTGGATCTAGACACAATAAATAGAACCAGCCTAGATCAATGCTTATTTTCTCTCTAAAGATAGCTGAGGATATGGTTTTTTTTCTTGATCTTGGGAAACTCAATGTTTTCAATATGGACAATATCAAATTTTGATAATCCATTTTTTTAGTTTCTTGCTTGGGGGCAAAAAAAAAATGTTTATGGTTAGCCAGTTTCTTTTCTTAGTTAATAACTGCCCAGTGCTATACCGACAGCTTACCAAAAAATTTTTACTGCCAATATCTCATTTAGTCCTTGTGATAGCTCCTAAGGCAGGTATTTCATAAAAGAAGATTTCTGGGCAAAATAGTCTAAAACAAATCAGTATGTTAGAAAAAGAGCAATAGAGTACATTCAAAGAAAGAAATGCAAAAATAGACAATACAGATGAAACAGCATCAATGAAAACTAAAGATATAATTATTTTGATGCAAGAAAAAAGAAAATTGTACTCAATGCTCTCTTGAAGTTAAAATAATTCTTAGTAAAATTAAGCTTGGATTTTTTTTAGCATGATAAAGGTAAATATAATATTTAACAATGCAAAGAGTCTCCTGACAATGAAGAGTAAGAGGGTGATATCTACCACTGCTGATTTTATTCAGCTTTGAACCAAAGAACCTATCCAAGTCACAAGGCAAGAAAAAAATGTGTATGGGCAGAAAACAAAAAATTTATTTTTTGCATAAAATAATATCCTATATAAAGAGAACACAAGAGAACCTAAAAGCAAATCACTAGAATAAATAAAAGGTGCTCCATATAAGATCAGGGTCCAAAAGTGCCTATTACACACACACACACACACACACACACAACACTTGGTAGGTAGGGAGGGAGAGAGAGATGCATGCATACATACACAGATTTGGATTTACATTTAGATTTTTTAGATATATTCAGAGCACAAAGCTGGCTCTGAAAGTGAGAGAAGGCTTTCTACAAGGGAAATTTATTCAAATAAAGAGAGAAATTACATTTTTTCATTGTATTAGATTACACCCATTCATTATATTCATTCAAATAAAAGAGAGTTGCAGGCATAGTCAGGAAACGGAGATGACCAGTAGGTCAGGGTGGGCTCTGTTGGTGAGTAGTGGGGACGGATTATAAAGATAACGGGAGATCTTGAATCTTAATCTGAAGAGTTTGAACTTTAACCTGATGGTTGAGGGGGCCACCGAAAGTTTTAAGCAAGAATTTACATCATAAAACAGTTTTAAAAGATTCTTTGATCATAGAAAATTCTTCTCCCTTCTTTTTTTTCACTTGTTGAGTTCTAATGAGGGAACAGAGATGAAGAAAAATACTGAATTATCATTTCACCTCCTGAGTTCTGCAATTTTGATTCCACTAGGCCCAAGAACAGCTCCAAGCAGAGGTGCTAAGGTACAAAGCCAAAATTGAAGATCTGGAGGCAACTCTGGCTCAGAAAGGGCAGGTAGGCGCTTGGCTGCTAGCAGCTCTGCAGGTGCAGCCAGTCCAGCCTGGCCTCCCTCTAGGTCACCCTGTGCGTGTGCCGCATGCGGGACACGGCACAGCTCTCCACAGTGACCTTTCTCAAACTTGTCAGAATGTTTAAGTCTATGTTTCTGTCCCTGGTGTTTTTTCTGGCTAGAGTGTGAACTCAGCCACCACAGCAAATAAGGTTGGGCAACAGAGAGAAATGCCCGAGGAAGAGGAGCCCTGTGCAAATAGCCTTGAGTGGTCGTGAGCTCTTAAGACAAAGACCCCCCCACCCCCTCCAGCCGCACTCTTTGCCTCTGTGCTACATTTATGGTTCTGCATTTTAATGTTTCCATCCATATGTACCTAGCCTGTGTGCATTCTGAGCCTTTCACTTTTTGCCTGTGTGGTCACTTCTGAGTCCCCAGAAGGCTGGTCCTGGATTATTCAGACTGAAAAAGGTAGAGACAGTGAGGGACAACGAAAAGGGGGTTAAATTTTCCTGGCAACTTTGGCCCCAGTGTCTTTGACTGAGGAGCTGGCAGGGGTGGGTGTCCTTTGCCAGTAGTTGGCAGGCAAACTAACTGGGTGAGGAGAAGACAACTCTGGCCAAGTGGTTTGAGGACACATGCTCTTTCGTGCCACTCTGAAATGCTGACTGCGCGATATTCTTTGTCAAACAGGATTCACACTGGGTAGAAGATAAACAACTTTTCATTAAGAGAAACCAGGAGCTTTTAGAAAAGGTATGTTGGGCCGCAACACCCTAGCGGGCAGAGGAGAAAGCGATGAGCGATCCAGGAGCAGCAGGGGGTCCTCTCAGGAGTGGCACAGGGGCTGGGTGGGGCAAGGGGTGGC
Source organism: Phataginus tricuspis (assembly GCA_029783875.1). Taxonomy (NCBI): domain Eukaryota; kingdom Metazoa; phylum Chordata; class Mammalia; order Pholidota; family Manidae; genus Phataginus; species Phataginus tricuspis. Next base: position 35,133,753 of record JAQQAC010025234.1, on the reverse strand, counting down.
TTTCCCGGCCCCGCGCCCACCTCTGCTGCGCGCTCCGCTGCATCCCTGTCGCTGCCGTCACCATCAGCTAAGTGGCACGCACGCATGGCTCCGCGCTGGCCTTGTGCCAACCTGAAAGGATGTGCTCCCTGAAACATAATGATTTGTTAACCATATATATATAGAGACACACTGTATATGTACTGTACATATATATATGTGTATATATATATATATATATATATACACACCCACAAGCACACATCCTGTGTGGTTGTCCTTCTGCACAAAAAGCCACTATGAATAGGACTTTTTATTTTGTGCAAGGAACTGACAAAATATGACCCCAAGACCGTGCCCCGATGACTAGAGACTGGGTTCTCACTTTTATTCTTTCTGCTAATCTTGGCTGTTTATACATACACTTTTAAATGAAAGAACTTTTTTAAAGACGCATCTAGAGCACAAACACCATGTCCAGGGATTGTTCAACAATCAAGAAACAAAAGCCCAATAGATGTAATTGGTTTGGGCCCAATAGATGTAATTAATTTTGGTTATCAGAACAACAGCTTTTGATTTGGGGCAGTGAAATACAATAGAGATCATTTTAAGTTCGAAGGTGGTTTTTTCTTTGATATTTACCTTCCACAAAGCTAGTGTAAAAATTACAAAGTAATCTTCTATTATTATTGACAAAAACAGATTTGAAAGCCTGTTTGAATAAGAAAACTGATTTTATAGGTTGACCCAGTTATGTAGTAATTATTTTAGGATTGTTTCTACCAATGTTTACTAGCCTTGACAAGGAATAAAAATTAACCACAACATCTAGTAAGCCTGAGAAGGGAGAGATGCTTCTCTGTCCCCTCTGGTCTGGCACAGTTAAGACACCCTCTCACTTTATGCATGAGGAGAGGCAGAGCTGATGTATGACTGTGTTGGCCAGGATTGAGAAGTGGTACTCCCAGAAAGGTTAAGGGTCCCTATAAAGAAACCTCACTGGACTTTGGCCCTGGTCTGTGAACTGCAAGCCATGAGCCTCTGATCTAGTTGCTAAATGCTAACCACCAGAACCACGAATCTCCCCAGATATCCCATCTCTGATTCCAATCCAAGATTCTAGGAAGTAGAGTCTCTTTTGTGACTTAAGTCAACTTCTGAAAACTTTCGTAAGTGTACTAGACCCCAAAAATCTAATGTACAGAACTTGACCACGTTAATTAATGTCACATAATATTTCACTATTTCCCCATCATTTTTCTATATCATGAGGTTATGAGAAGGGTTTTAGTAATCTCGGAGATGCCCAATAATAAGTGTTACTACATTTCTGTATCTGAAAAATTATTCCTTTATGTCTTCTGTCTGATTTCCTTTGGTCCTGATTACTCTGAGTTCAAAGGAAAATTGTTTTATTGGAAGTATAATTGGTATACAACATTACATTGGTCTCAGATGTACAACAGTTATATCCGTTACAAAATGCTGACCACAGTAAAAGTAGTTACCACCTGTCACCATACAAAGATATTAGAAAATTGTTGATTATGTTCCCTACTGTATTGCTTATCCCCATGATATATTTATTATATAATTAGAAATTTGAACCTTTAGAGGAATTTTTGAGCTCAGGCTTCTAAGAGTAAAACAAACAAAAAAACCAAAGTGACAATAAAGCTAAACATCTGACTTTAAGTGTGTTTACTTGGGAAAATAAGATTCACCCTATGAAAAACAGCCCTAGTTTTTTATTTCTAAATTCAAGATTTTAAATAGTTGTGCATAAGGCCCATCCATGCAGCTAACATCAAAAGCAGGCCCAAACCTCTTGTAGATCATGAAAATTTTCTGATCTGTTGTAGAAGTGGACATGCCTATAGGCTAAGCACATGTTATACAACCAGCTCAATTCCATGCATCGTTACGGTAAAACCAGAGGTCTTACAGAAAAGCCCTTAAGAAAACAGAAGGAAGAAGTGTTATTCTGAATGGGTAGACAGGGCAAGACTCCTACGGCTGGAGATGTTAGGGCTGGTGTTTAAGGAAGTATAGGATTTCCTCACGTAGAAAAAGAAGCGAGGGGAGCCCTTGTCAGAAAGAAGAGCAAACACAGAGGTCCCAGGGAGTCAGCCTGTAGGATGCACTTGGATTTCTAGATGCCGGTGTGTGTGATCACATGTGAGTGTATGGGAGTCACAGTGATAAGATTTACAACTGCAAAGCTAGGTGGTGAGCAGATGATCGTTAAGGTTTTTGAATTCCATATTAACAAATGTGACTTTATTATACAACTAACTGGAATGTAGCCAAGATTTATATATGGTCAGAGCTGTTTTAAAGAAAATTTCTCTGACAACTCATAAGTCCAGAAATAGGTTTCAGTCTCCATTATGTATTCTATTAAGTCAAGTTCTAAGACTCTGTCCCTGACCCACCAGGTGGGCACAGTGAGAACTCTCAGATTGGCTGTTCACAGGGTCCCTTCATCTAAATGAGCAGAGCTGTCCCCCAGCATTTTCCCCTGTGACCCAAAACACTCAACTGAAGGATAACTAAAAGGAAAGCCAAAGGCTTATTTTATTTACATTTATCTGGGATTTTTTTTCATGGTCTAGACAGTTCATTCACTGAGTAAAGGAATGCCATCCATGCTTGCTTCACAAAGTTGTAGATGCTTTTTGCAATGTTCACCTAACTTGAGGATTTACTTTATTAGATAGAAAAACAGGAGGCAGAAAATCACCGGTTACAACAGGAACTGCAGGATGCCAGAGACCAGAATGAGCTGCTGGAGTTCCGAAACCTAGAGCTAGAAGTAAGGAAATGATGATAATCATGAAAAATAAAAACAGTCATTATAATTAACGTGCACTGAGCGTGTTCTACGTGTGAGGTGCTGACCTCACAACCACATCAAGATGTGACAGATGAGGCAACTGAGGCTGTCACTTTCCCAAGTACTGGGACTGCCTAGTGGTGAAGTATCGTGTGACTCAGAATTGTCTGCTCAGATACTGTACTTTTCAACACTAATGAATTGATGAACAAGACTAATGAATAATTTTTAAATGATTTAAATCATAGATTTCAGACTTCACCAATATTTCATCACCTTTAAATAATCATTTCCATCCTTCATTGAATTCTGACTCATAAAAATTCTTGAGTCACTCAACAGTTACCTCAAGAATTGTATTTCAGAATGTGCTATATGCAAAAATATTTCACCGTCAGCCACTTGAATTTGTAAGTAAACATTTTAGTCTAAGTGCATTCATGCCAAAGGCGAAGAACCAAGCAAACTTGTTTTAGGAAATACTTTGGTTAATCTGAACAAATTTCAGAGTCTTCTTTTTTTTTTAAGTAAAATATATCAGTCAAGTCAGATCATGCAGAATCCGGCTTAGGGTCTAGTTGAACGCATGTTGATATGTGAAGGACAAGAAAAATTTCATTTTGATTTCTTTGTTATTCTGCCAGCAACTTCTTGAGTCATTTCTAATTGGGTTTGGGTAGAGTTAGCAGTTGGTATTCCTCAGTGACGGAGAGCTGTCATCTTTGATAGACAACATTTCTTACTCCTAAAGCTTGATGAATTGAATATGCAAAAGTCTGTTAGCTGCCATAAAACTTCATGGTCAAAAGGCCTCTCTTGGTGACACCTGAAAGCTCTGAATATTCATACAGTTTAAAATGGAGCTCCACTTCCTGCGTTTCCCCATCAAAAATTTGCAAGACTGGGTGACACTATCTATAAATACTTCTCCATACCTCTTAGTTGATTAGTCAGTTCTCTCCCATTAAATTTTTTTTAATATAATTTATTTTGGTATCATTAATCTACAATTACATGTGCAATATTATGGTTATTAAACTACCCGTCTTGTGTGGTGGGCGGCACCAACCCCATTACAGTCACTGTCCATCAGCGTAGTGAGATGCTATAGAGTCACTGCTTGTCTTCTCTGAGTTGTACAGCCCTCCCCGTGCCCCCGCTACCTTACATCTGCTAATCGTAATGCCCCTTTTCCCCCCCCTTTTCCCTCCCTTCCCACCCATCCTCCCCAGTCCCTTTCCCTTTGGTAACTGTTAGTCTGTTCTTGGGTTCTGTGAGTCTGCTGCTGTTTAGTTCCTTCAGTTTTTTTCTTTGTTCTTATACTCCACATATGAGTGAGATCATTTGATACTTGTCTTTTTCGGCTTGGCTTATTTCACTGAGCATAATACCCTCTAGCTCCATCCATGTTGTTGCAAATGGTAGGATTTGTTTTCTTCTTATGGCTGAATAATATTCCATTGTGTATATGTACCACATCTTTATCCATTCATCTACTGATGGACACTTAAATTGCTTCCATTTCTTGGCTATTGTAAATAGTGCTGCAATAAATATAGGGGTACATATGTCTTTTTCAAACTGGGCTGCTGCAGTCTTAGGGTAAATTCCTAGGAGTGGGATTCCTGGGTCAAATGGTATTTCTATTTTGAGTTTTTTGAGGAACCTCCATACTGCTTTCCACAATGGTTGAACTAACTTGCATTCCTACCAGCAGTGTAGGAGGGTTCCCTTTTCTCCACATCCTCGCCAACATTTGTTGTTGTTTGTGTTTTGGATGTTGGCCATCCTCACTGGTGTGAGGTGATATCTCATTGTGGTTTTGATCTGCATTTCTCTGATGATTAGCGATGTGGAGCATCTTTTCATGTGCCTGTTGGCCATCTGAATTTCTTCTTTAGAGAAGTGTCTATTAATGTCCTCTGCCCATTTCTTAATTGGATTATTTGCTTTTTGTTTTTAAGGTGTGTGAGTTCTTTATATATTTTGGATGTCAACCCCTTATTAGATATGTCATTTATGAATATATTCTCCCATACTGCAGGATGTCTTTTTGTTCTACTGATGGTGTCCTTTGCTGTACAGAAGCTTTTCAGCTTGATATAGTCCCACTGTTCACTTTTGCTTTTGTTTCCCTTGCCCGGGGGGATATGTTCATGAAGAAGTCGCTCATGTTTATGTCCAAGAGACTTTTGCCTATGTTTTTTTCTAAGAGTTTTATGGTTTCATGGCTTACATTCAGGTCTTTGATCCATTTTGAGTTTACTTTTGTATATGGGGTTAGACAGTAGTACAGTTTCATTCTCTTATGTGTAGCTGTCCAGTTTTGCCAACACCAGCTGCTGAAGAGGCTGTCATCTCCCCATTGTATATCCAAGGCTCCTTTATCATATATTAATTGACTGTATATGTTTGGATTTTCTATTCTGTTCCACTGGTCTGTGGGTCTGTTTTTGTGCCAATACCAAATTGTCTCGATTACTGTGGCTTTGTAGTACAGCTTGAAGTCAGGGAGCGTAATTCCCCCTGTTTTATTCCTCCTTCTTAGGATTGCTTTGGCTGTTCGGGGTCTTTTCTGGTTCCATATGAATTTTAGAATTATTTGTTCCAGTTCATTGAAGAAAGCTGTTGGTAGTTTGATAGGGATTGCGTTGAATCTGTAGATTGCTTTAGGTAGTATAGCCATTTTGACAATATTTATTCTTCCTAGCCAAGAGCATGGGATGCATTTCCATTTGTTAGTGTCCTCTTTAATTTCTCCTAGGAGTGTCTTGTAGTTTTCAGGATATAGGACTTTCACTTCCTTCATTAGGTTTATTTCTACGTATTTTATTCTTTTTGATGCAATTGTGAATGGAATTGTTTTCCTGATTTCTCTTCTGTTATTTCATCGTTAGTGTATAGGAAAGCAACAGATTTCTGTGTGTTAATTTTGTGTCCTACAACTTTGCTGAATTCAGATATTAGTTCTAGTAGTTTTCTCTCCCATTAAATTTAAGCAATGAACATCTTGAGTTACATTTTTTTTTCCACATGACATACTGATAAAGTGATGAAATAGCATAAGGAGAGGATAGACAACTGGTTTAGTGTTTGATCAGTTGTTGCTTTCTTAGAAAATTCTCATATTATTCTTCACTGTATTTCAAGGAAAGGGAGAGGCGGTCCCCTCCATTTAATCTACAAATTCACCCATTCTCTGATGGTGTGAGTGCTCTACAGATCTACTGTATGAAAGAAGGTGTCAAGGTAGGCAGATATTTATTTGTTTATGTTTGTAGAAAGTAGAAAAATTGGGATTTGGAAAAAGGGAGGTTGCTCACGATTATTTTATCTTTCAGTTGTTGGATGTCATTTTGGTACAACCTATGTGGAATTGAAAATACCTTTTGGAAAATAAATGTGTGACACATGTGAGTGGCAATAGCAAAGAACACAGGAAGCTATGATTAGAACAGAATAACAACAAAAAAAGACAAAAGTCAAAATATTTGTTAAGATTATTACCTCAATTATCTAGGAGAAATAGTAAATAAATTCAGTACTTCGAGAGCCATATTTCAAGTGTGCCAGATAAAAAAAAAAGTATTTGTTGAGTCCCTTGGTTCTCTTATTCTAAGTGCTATGGAATTCATAATCTTGGAATTTCAGTATTAAAGAGACTTTGAAATCATGTAATCCACCATCCCTTTTAGTATGTTTAATCTAGGGAAGATTTCTGTTTTGGAAGGACTTACAGTTTACAACATGTTGCTCACTTAGGCAAAATACAATTTTACCTTTCGTGATATTGGAACACATTTTCAGTATTCAGGTTGAACGGAGGTGGCTCCACCTCTGGGAAAATGTACTGCCCTTCAGTGTAAAGAAATCACCTGGTGAACGTCTCTTCTTGAGATAAAGCTGGGTGCCCCCCACTGGTCCGGGCCCTTCCTGCTCGCCCTCTGAGCTGCCAGATACACCTGCTTCCGCTGCTTCCTGACTGAGCTAGTCTTCCCCTTTCCTGGTGGTAGGGAGCTCTCCTGCTGTCTGAACATGAATAAGAGGAGAAAGTGACACTAATGAGGTAAAAAGTCCAGGGAAAACTAGGTAGAGAAATGAGCTCCCTTGTCTTCTGTCTCAAACCACTTTCATGGTGTTTAAGCTTCTGGCCTTCCTGGACTGCATGAAACCTTATAAAACAAAACAGTTTTTTTATTCAACTCTAAGTAAATGTAAAGCATTTTACTTTGTCTTTTCTTTAAGATGCTTTTTCTTAGACAAATCACAAACAACCTAACCTAGTAGATGTGATTTGTATCCAAGCAAACTCCCTCAAATGGAGTTCAGCAGCTTCAAACTGACTCAAGGAATATAGTAAAAATCAGTTGTTTCCCACAGGATGAAATTAATGCTGAGCACCTAAGAAATGGAACTGCACTGTAGTTTTCTATGTGGCAGTCAAACTCTCAACCAGGTCAGAATTCCACTAAGTAGAATGAAACTGGCTGATTATTTATATTCATTACCTGTTACTTTTCTTTATACCTGAAACCTATTGTTACTGAAAAAAATGGACAATTATAAGAAAAAAGTTAATGAGCAAATTCCAAGTCCCTACTGTGTCCTCGAGTCTTTCATACACAACCTCTTTATCCTCAAAATCAGGCTATGAAGGAGGTATTTATTATGTCCATTTTACAACTGGCAAAATTGAGAATGAACTGTTACGTAGTTTTCCCAGGTTCACACAGCTTATAAGAAGTCGAGTAGAAATGTGAAACCAGGTGTGCCGGATTGAAAACAGCCCAAAGAAGTTCAAGTCTTCAAATGTCTTCTCGTACTTAAGGTTCAGTCTCACTGAGAGAACAGTAAGCCGCATTTGTGTCTTTGACTTGAATGTATTTCCTTGATTTTGCAGGATGTGAACATCCCTGACCTCATAAAGCAGCTTGATATCTTGGGTGATAATGGGGTAAGTGATGAATTAAGTGCAGTAAAGATATGAATTTGCCTAAAGAGAAGCAAGAAACGCTTGCCAATGCTTCAGGTGTAAAATAATAGCAGGTGGGATGCCATGTTCACTTAAGGACGTAGCTCTCCGAAGAGAATCAACAATACATCAAACAACTTGGCTAAGGGGTTGTAAAGGATCTCTGGAAAGTAGTGGCAGAAATGGGACCTGGTCAAGTGCTTTTCATGGGCAGGTTTTAGGGTTGAATGCGGACCACATCTGCAGTGATTAAAGCCAATTATCTTCAGACTGTTGCTGGGAGGCGTCCAGCATGAAATTAATCAGTCATGCAGCTGCAGATGTTACTAAATAGTAGGGTTGGTGCCAGCCCCATAAAAATGTACCAAGAAACTGTAATCCCTTTTCTTTCTAAAAACACCTTTCAAGCAGGGTCAAGCATCTTGATTCCGTGGGAGGACCATTCATTGATACTAGATGAATGATGTATGTAGGTTAAAGGAGTCACACCATTTTTTCCCTTGAAAAATCATCAAAGAAAAAAACAGAAACCATTAAATCACATCAAAGTACTATGAAAAGATGACTCTTTATTTCATTTTGGTTTCTGCTTTTCTCATAACTGACTATCATTGAAGTATGCTTACAGTGAAATATAAAATCAAGTCGGTACTACAGAAATCTAAAACATCACAGTTAGTATACTTTTTACTGATTTTGAATGAACTCTTTGTTAAGAATTTTTTACTAAACAGAGCATCTGTTAAAGTTGCATGCATGGTATGCCGTAGTAGTATCTGTGGCAGGCAGTTAGGCAGTATTTTCTGATAGTGTAAATATGTGTCTTCAGCATTTTCTTTCTTTTTCACAGAATTTAAGAAATGAAGAACAAGTGGCCATCATTCAGGCCAGCACTGTGCTGTCCTTGGCAGAGAAGGTAATAAATTGTACTAGCTTTCAAACCATCTCATTGTCTGGCTTCACACCTAAAGAGCAGAGAAGGGTTAAAAGACATCCTCTTTGCTCACGACTTCCCGTTATTGAATGCATAACAAATATCTAACTTTTCAGGGTGATCACAACCCAGATAGAAAAAGGGCACACAAAAGAAAAGTCTACATGCTGATTTGGGGTTGGGTGGGTGATTCTTGCTTTGAAGTCTCTTAAAAAATAGAATTCTTAAAAAACGGCAAACCTCCCGCATCATATCATTCAAGCAAATCCCTGCCATGCTGGGAGATCAACAAAGAAGGGTTTTGCTGGGAGGTGATAAACTGGAGCATGGCTTTTTTTAAGGCGTTTGCTTGGGTGTGTACCTCCCGAGTGTTCCCAAGTGATTCTGTTAGGCAGGGGTCCCTGCAGTCTCGCTCAGAAAACCCAACCTGGGACTGTCCGAGGAGCAGCCCGGTGTGTCCTGGCCCCCTGGTGCCTGAATCTGGTAAGTGGCAGGTGGAGGGGCCTGGTAACTAGTTGTATTCAGGCGCCTTGAGAGTGAGCACGTGGTCGGGGGTCACAGACACATGGTGGGTAAAATGAGAGCTCTGAGTCCCTGGAGGCGCTTACTTATTTCTTATACGCATAAAGAGCTTATTCTACATTAAATGAAACCATGATCAAGCAAACAATCAGCACTTTCTGATCTGAAATAAGGAAATTCTGTAGATTGAATGAGCTGGTTAAGTTCCTCAAACAAAGCAATGACATGAAGGAAAAAATGGGGGAGGGAGAAGGAAAGGCTGCTTTAAAATAAAAAGTTACTTAAGAAATTTAAAAATGATCCATTCTGGGCTCCTGATTCAAGCAAATGAGGGGTGGAAAAAAGGACATTTTGCTGACCACTGGGGAGATTGTAATATGGGTCAGGTATCTGATGACAAAGGAAATTAATGTTAATTTTGCAAGATATGAAAAATGGCCTTGTGGTTTTTTTGGGTTTTTTCTTGAAAGGCATCATCATTAGGGATGCATAATAAAGTATTTGTATGTGAAATGATATCTGGGATTTACTCTTTAAAAAGCTTAACTTCCTTTGTGATTTAGTTCTAGAATTTATCCCTTTCCCTCTCCTCTTCCCAGCGAGTTAATAGTACCGCATCGTTCCTAACGTCGGGTCCAGAGCCCAGGACTTGGCGGGAAGACCCGCTGGGATCCTGCCCTTACCTGCATCTCCGAGCAGCCCGCTTCCTTCTCCGGGCACTAGCTGAGGTCCGGCCATATACGAATCCTTTTGGGGCCCCAGTCTGCATGCTCATTCTCTCTTTCTTTCTCATCCCTTGGCCCTTTGCACTGTTCTCTTTGCCAAGAAGCTGTTCCCTTCCCCCTTTCTGCCTTTGTGCAGCTCAATCCTAGTCATTAGACATGAGGACGACTTCCTCTCCACCCAAGCCCGGCTAAGTGTTCTTCCTCTGGGACCCTACAGTGGCTATGCTTCTGCTACCACGACGTTTAACAACTATAGTGCAACTGCTCATTTTCTTTTGTTGTGCGCCCCCCCCCCAACCAGCCACCCCTAGACTCTAAGGCCCATGAAGGCAGCTGTGGTGTCTGTTTCCCCCTTTGGTTTTCATAGCTTTCATACCAGTTCAGCTCATGTGATAGGTGATCAGTGTTTACTGAACGAGTGAATGAGTGAATCTGAATGCAAGACGCTGTTCCCGTGACACAAAGATGAAGAAAACAGTCTATACCACCAGCTCTGGTACCTTATTTGGCAGCGACAGCCAGAGCGTCTCATTCAGCGGGAGTCATGAAGGCTATAATTCTTCATTATAAAAAAAATCACCTTAGTTTAGGGATACAAAGAAAACAGACCAATTTCTGTTGAAGGCAAGGACTGGGGAGGAGACGGAAAGGATAGAAAAAGGGAAAATAGGCTTCGTGTGCCTCACATTTACTTAGATTGGTGGACAAAAGCCTCCCGTTGCCCTGCCCTGTGTGCATGTGATGCAACTTGAACCGAATCATAATCAGTACTTGCACGGTGCCCCTTTTGAGTCTGGCTGTGTACTAACTGCCAAAGTCTTGGGCAGCGCTGTCACCCATTGCACACATGAGGAATGTGAGGCCCAGAGATGGTGGGTAAACTGCCCCAGTCACGCAGCTGGGAAACGGTGGAGTCAGGATTCTCGCTCACGTAGTCTGTTTCCAGAGTCCAGGATCTTCTCAGCCACTGTACCAGACTTCCTCTCGAGCACCCGTAGGAAGAGTGCCCTATGCAGAGCATGTAGGAGCTGTACTGTTAGGACTGTGACAGACTAGTTCATGCCTCCACTTAGCTCCTTTGCCAGGTAGGTGTGAGGGGAACAATCACAGGGCAGGGACTGTGTGCTTAGCGCTGTGGCTGAAAGTGAGGAGCCGGATGAACGGGACACAGTGTGTCCTTAAAGTGCCCATGATTTGTGCAGCTGCCCTGAAGGCAAATATTTGTGTTTCATTACGTTTAAGTCACCTCCTACCCTGGGGATTCACAGGTAAACGTTTCTACCTCCCGAGTAACTCTAAACGTCCACTTTCTGTTCTCTGAGACCACAGATGTGCTTAGCACTCAGCTGCCTGGAAGCGTGGTCTTCAGCCAGAGATCGCGCCTGGATAAATCTCCAACAAGCGAATCCTACAGTGACTTTGTATTAAAAATAATGAATGCAGGGGCCTTAAGTGAGATATTATGGGCCAGGTGCTACACTAAGTACTGTGTGTGCCTTATCTCATCGTTCCTCACAACCATCGTGTGTGCATCTACTATTTTCATTGTACACATGGAGAAACTGAGGCACGGGCTACTGAGTAACGTGCCCCGTGCCGGACGAGCTGTGGTCAGGAGGGCACACGTGGGTCACGATCTAAGCCTGTGGTCGAGCTGCCTCAACTCCCAGCACTCTTAAAAACATGATTTATAAGAGACTTTGTTTCTCAGTGGTAAATGAGCATGAAACATTTTTATAAAGCTTCATGCTGTGCGGTTGCAAAATGAGGCTATATACAAGAAACCCACGACTTTTGACTGAAACTTGTTCCAAGGGGAACCATGTCCACAACATAATTTATCACAGATAGAGTTAAAAAAAAATAGGTGGTAGGGAGGCAAATTTCTAACAGTGTGGAAATATAAAAATAAATGCTGACACAAAACTAGAATTTATTGAGTACTTAGTACATAGAATATACTGTAAATAGCACCTTATATTAATTATACCCTTTAATTGTCACATTATTATTAATCCTATTTCACAAATTAGAAAGTCAAGGCTTAGAGGAGTCAGGTAACATTTCAAGGCAACATAGCCATGAAAAGCTGGGGTCGGGGTTAGTCTGCCTCTAGAACCCACAGACTTAATTATTACACCCAATTCTCTCTCCAAGGGATAAGCTGACATTTAACGTGGTCAAGACCCATTAGAGTAATTTTTTCTATTAAAGCACATATGTAATAGGCTCACACCATATTATTCAGAGTCTAAATCCATTCAGAGTGTTGATCCAATGCTAACATCAATGCCATATAACAGAGTGATATATTATTCTAAGTGTTAGGAAATGTAAATTCTTTTTATGTGCTTTAAAATGTCTCCACTCAACAGAAATGAGTCTTCAGCACTTTGCCAGAATCAGTTTTACATTACCAAAAAATTGCCATTTCTCCAGTCTTACCTGGCCTTCTTTCTTTCATCGCATTTCCTCCGACCATAAGACTCAGACACCTCTTCTGCTTAGAACTTCCCCCAAATTTTTGCCTAATCATCTGTGATTCATGCTTCAGATTCCAGGGCCGTCTCACTTCCAAGAAAGCCTTTGTGATGTTCTCCAGCGAGGGTGGAAAAGTGTTGTTCTGATTGTCCATTGCAGCCCTGGCATCCAGCGCGGTCCCTGATGTGCTAGACATCAGTGGACACATTTGTTGAAAGAATGAAGGAAGGAGAGGAATGAATGAAAACTGTAGTCTAGTCCCTGAAATAAGAGATAAAATGCATACGTTTCACGTCAGTTCCCAGCCCGCTTCCTGAGACGGGAGGGGAACAGCTGGGCTCCTCGGCAGACAGCACCACATACACCGCAGCGAGCGGTCACGTCACGCACTTTTGTCTTGTTTACCCCTTAGTGGATCCAGCAGATCGAAGGAGCAGAGGCTGCCCTGCACCAGAAAATGATGGAATTGGAAAGTGACATGGTGAGTACAAAGATGAGGCACCATAAAAATGAAGAAAAATTGACAAGGCAAATGGAAAGTGGCTGTTTCCTACCAGTTTTATCTGGCACTGGTGGAAGTGGGTAGTCTTCCCATTATCTTGTGTACAGACTATAGATCAAAATTCCCAGAAGTATCCAATGACTTCAGGTTATAGTCTCCAAAAAGTTAATGTTGTGGTTTTATAATATTCCCAAAACTAGTGCCGAAGAAAATTCAGCTAGGTGTTTTCTTTCTCAGTCTAAACAACTTATCCACCATACGTAGTTATAGTAAAAATTACAGAAATGATGGGTATAACTCTGATTTTACGAATCCCCAAGCCACCTCACACCCATAGGGTGGCTGCTATTACCAAAACACAAGATAACAAATGTTGGTGAGGATGTGGAGAAATTGGAACCCGGTGCACCCGTGGTGGGAACAGCACGCAGCCGCTCGGGAAACGGTTTGGCGTTGTTCAAAAACTTATAGAATTGCCATGTGATCCAGCAATTCCACTTTAGGGTGCATAACCACAATAATAGAAAGCCAGATTTCAGAGGGGTCTGTACACCCGTGTTGAGAGCAGCATTACACACAATGGTTTAAATGTGGAGGCAACCCAAGTGTCTATCAATGGATTAATGGATAAGCAAGATGTGGCCTATATATGTAGTGGAATATTAGTCAGGCTTTAGAAAGGAAGGAACTTCTTCTGACACCAAGACTAAACATGGGTGAGCCTTGAGAGAAGTCAACCTCATAGAAACAGAAAGTAGAATGGTGCCTGTCGAGGGTGAAGAGAAAGAAATGGGGAATTGTGGTTAAAGGATAGAGAGTTGCGGTTTTGCAAGATAAAAAGAGTTCTGGGGATTGGCTGCATAACAGTGTAAATATACTTAACACTACTGAACTGTACACTTAAAAATGGTGCCTTTTTCAGATGGTTAATTTTACGTTGTATGTATTTTACCACAGTTAAGTGTTTTTAATCCTCAAGTCAAGGGATTGGTTGTTATTAACTCACAGCAGCAATACATAGAATTTTATAACTGTACTGTAGTTAGAATGTTCTTATTACTAAAAAATAGGTAGTGATTCCTATAAGGTGAGGGAATCCTGTAATTAGAACAACTTGCATTTGCAGAGCACGTGGCAGCACACGCATCCTTTGCTTATATTTTACACAGGGTTTGCCTTTTACCAAGAGGTTAGGCTGTAAAGTCAAAGCATGTAACAAGAACGGTTTATATTCAAAATACCCCCTGAAAACTCTTTAAATGCTTAAACATTATGCAATCAGTAATGTTCTGGGTACTGGAGCTCAGAGGCAATCCGCAAATTCACCAGCAGCGTTGCTGCGTGTTGACCTAGAGTTGCACAAAAGTCCACGCAATCGAGCTGTCCTCCCGTGTTGGAAGAGGTCCTTGTTCCTTCAGCTAAGCACACAAAAACATAATTGGCTGTGCTCGGGGCTATGTTGTGCACAAAGATATATTTCTAAATGTTAATGGCAAGGTGCTCGCAATATGAAAGGCACCCAGAAACCGAGGACAAGCAAGGGCATTGGATTTAAGTCTCCCAGCCCACACTGCCTGTGAGGCGAGAGCAGACAGGGTGGACGCGCCCCCACCCCCAAATTGTTGTTTTTGTGTTTGCTAATTGTGCACAGATAACTTTGAATAGTTACTTGTTATACAACGCTGTATTATGTTTCATTACATTCTTACAAAAGTATACTGTCACCATCTATTTGCACAGATATACTTTACTAGTTAGCACTTACCATGTCAAAATCTCTGTCCTTAATCACATACTCTTGGATTGGCATAAAAATCCTTTAAAGCTTTCTGTGTGGATAGTTCATTTCATCCCTTATGCTTCTTTCCATTGATTTTCACATTCCCTGTGTAAGACTATGAAAGCTAAACAATTTCCCTAACAGACAAAATTTATGACCCTACAAATGTAGTGATTTGTTTTGCAGTGGAATTAGAGAAAACATTAATCAGTACAATTTGTACATCACTTTCTAGTTAACTAAGCTGACTCTTTCTCTTCATCAATATGGCTCTTCTTTATAGGAACAATTCTGCAAAATAAAAGGCTACCTGGAGGAAGAACTAGACTACAGGAAACAAGCTCTCGACCAAGCATATATGGTAGGTTTAACGTGCAATCAAGACACCCAGAGTGTTTACCATTACATACTATGGAATAAAGCCTCCTGTTTCTTATGTCATGCCGTGCACTGGAGTAGACTACCAACTGGAGCTCATTTAGTCAGTGGCTTCCAGTTCAATTTCTAGAGCAAATATATGTCCGTAGCCCTTTCCTGTTATAATGTTCTTATAATACGTAATAACTATTTATGCTCCATGCTTTAAAATTAAATGTATACTGTTATATGTAATAGTTTAATGAAAGATAGGTCGGATGGCAGTGTAAATTAAAAATTAAATCCAACTGTTTGGGAGCCTAAGCCAGTGATAGAATAATAAAGTATTTAATGTTTGTTATGAATATGCTTAATTCATTTATTTCTCACAATGACCCTATGAGGTACAGGTAACAATATTATTCCTATATTACATATGAGGAAATGGAGGCTTAGGGAGTGAAAGAACATTGCTCACATTGGTGAGCAGGTCCCGTCCGGGTCTGACTTCAGGCCTGGTGGCCTTAGTCTACCATCATCCAGCCACAGTAAGTCAGGCTGTAAATGGGCCATACTTTTTTCTCTCCCTCAGAAGAGTATGCTGATGGAGGGGCATATTTGATCCATTTCCCCTCTACCAGATTCGTAGTACACGATTCCTAATATTGGGCTACAGTTCGTATTTCTTCTCTCCATATGCAACACCCCCTGCCCCCACTAATTCCCAGTAATGGCTCAAGAGAAAAAAGGGCGAAGTTAAAAGAGAAACGTTTCAAGGAGTTACTAGCAGAGGTTTTTATAATGCTTTCCTGGAAGCAGCCTGAGTCACTTTTGGGAAAAGAATGAAGCACTTAGCCCCTGCCTGTAGCCAAGATGAGTCAGTATGTCCCCTCCAAAATGAATGGGAGATTTTGAGCCTGGCTTGATGGGAATGGAGAAAATGAGACTTGGTTGCTAAAGAATAAAGAAGGAAGTGATTTTCCCCCTCCCTTCCTGCTCTTTTATTCTTGCCTCCTTTACCTATGCATGATACAGTTAAGCTGTGTGTTTAAGGGTCCACCACTGAGCACGCAATGAGACAACTATATTTAATTTTAAAAAGATGAGATCTGCCTAGTCCAGGGCAAGAGCTACAAGAACATCTTGCACCAGGGGGTGTCCATTCACCCCTGTTCAAGTCACAGGGGATGAGATTGTAGATTTTGATAATTGTACCTGAAGCATGTTTAAAAAGAAATCTGGGATGTAAGAGCAGTAGACTCCTTTATCTAAATAAGAGAAGACTCATCTGTAAACCTCAGAGTATTACAAACAAACCAGTTCCAAAGGCTATAGGCCATTTTAAGATCAGATTTCCCAATTTTTATTTTAAGAAAAATTATGGAGACCATAAAGCCATCTTTAAGTACAGAGTTGGGTCATGTGGAAGATAGGTGGCACTTTGTGCATGAAACATGGAATTTCAAGTATTTTAATCCAACTTGGGCCACTTTTTAATACTTAATTCTAAAAGTATGGCCACCAGGATAGATGTCTTTCAATAGCTAGCAGGGCTGTCAGATGGAAGACTGAGCCAACTTACTCTGAGCCGGCTTTGAGAACAGAAGGATGTGCAGTCACCATAACTAAGGGCTCTCTAAAATGAAGGCGTGTGAAATGGGCAGGACCCTGAGAAGTGGCTGAATGACTGTCGCAGAATCTCATAAGGGAGGTTATCAAAAGGTAGTTAGGCGAAATAAGCTTTGAAATTTATCTTATGGTTACAATCCCATAAGGCAAAACTGATACATCCCTCCCCATATACACACATACGTGTATATTTGCACACCGCATATTAGCGCTGAGTTCCATTATTAGACTTTTCTAATTCTATCTGCCAGAGGATCCAGGAACTAGAGGCTACTTTGTACAATGCTCTGCAGCAAGAAACCGTTATCAAGTTTGGTGAACTATTAAGCGAGAAGCAGCAGGAGGAGCTGCGGACAGCGGTAGAGAAGCTGCGGCGGCAGATGCTGCGGAAGAGCAGAGAGTATGACTGTCAGATTCTGCAGGAGAGGATGGAGCTTCTGCAGCAAGCCCACCAGGTGAGGCCGGAGTCACTGCTTCCGCGCAGGGTTGGGACCCAGTGAACGGAGCTTCCTACTAAGTGCGTGGTGTGGAGTCTGGATATGGAGCCCAGGATCCATGAGCTGTTTTCAGAGAGGAAAGTAGCTGTTGCTCCAGTCGGATACAGGATGGCGGTCGGTAGTGGTGCTATGTGATGAAAATTGGTGTTGCGGAAGCACTGCCTGTTGCTGCTACTGCTGCAGTTCCTTGGCCATGAAATCCCCTTTGAGTCTCCTGGAGATTCATTATCACCCCTCCGTGGGGAAGCAGGACTCTTTCCAGGACAGAAATAATGCTTCCCCCCCACTACTCACCCCAGTCCGTAGCCGAGCCTGATCAGAGAATCTGAATATGGTACAAGGGGAAAAGGGTCTTTCCCTTTTTTCCCAGAACAAATGAGCAGCAGCGAATCCTGGAAGCTGCCACCTGCATTTGCTGTATGTCAGCAACTGAGTAAGAGCCCTGCTGGCATCATTTCATTCCATCTTCACAATAGCCCACTAAGGTAAGTATTCTTATTTGGAGAGAGCGATCCTGAAGAGAAGAGTGTTTAAGTGATTTGCCCAAGATGACAGGTCACAGTGAGCCGCCGAGCCCGGGTCACCGCCCAGGTCTGGAGCGCTAGCCACTGTGCTAGACTGTTGGCGGCCGCTGGGGTCGCCTGTGATTTATATGATTCATCCAGACCAGCAAGGCTCAAAATACACACCCGATATTAATTTATAGCCAAAATTCTTAATTCCACATCTTTGTTCATGTCATAGCTGGACAGGTGAGAATTAGGGCCCTGGTCAAAAAGCAGATCCGTAAGAATTCCATAATTGAAAGTGCCACCCTATAGTATTTGGTACTCAGAGCTGTAACAAAGTGGTAATCCAGATGGGCTGTATGAGGTGTAAAGATCATATGGTCACCAGAGGCCAAGCGGAGTGGAAAAGGAACAGGGCTTATTTTATGAAACCAATAAGAACGATTTATGGAGAAGATAACACTTAGTACACTTCAGACGTAGCCAGGAGCTTGGTGGATCTTATAGGCTAACAAATTATCTGGGTTAACAGGGACCTGTGACATCATTTGTCCCAGAGATGATAAACGCGTGCATGCTGTTTCAAGGCCCCTTCTGATTCCAACATAAAAGTATGGGTTTTGACCCTGGAGGGAGTTTGTAAAGTCATTAATAATAAACCCTTTTTTAAAAATTATTTTTAGGCCTACATTACTGCAGGTATCCTTCCCTCTGTAGGGAATGGCAGTGTCCCGTGCACAAATTTCTTAGGCTGCAATAGCATTTAATTAATTTTAACGAATCAGGAGTTGTTCCGTGGAACCACAGAGGTCCTTATTTTTAAGAGGGAAAGATAGTTATTTAAATTTCTTTACAATTAAAACTTTGTCATCCCTTTTATCAGTTAAGGTTCCTCACTCCAAAAGAAATGGTTTTGTTTGTTTGAAGTTACGCAGTCGGAGCTGATAGGCACATTACATTTCTAAGCCTCAGAGAGTTCCTTTGACATTTTCTATGTCCCAAACAAGTATTCATTAAGATATACCACACCGGTTATTTCTTACTTGTCTTCCCTTCCAATCGGTAGCTTTGATTTGAGAGAATTATTCCAGAAGGCACTGGCCAGGGTCTGTCCTATATAAGTATGTTATCCAGTCTAAATTCTAGAGCTTATCAGTAACCATTTATTAGGCGTTTCAGTTTGAGTGTTTCAGAGTGAACTCGTATGACACATACCTGATATGCATGCCTCTCCTGCCCTCCCTTCCCTCCCCGCCTGCCTGTCCTGGTCAGTAGAATCACCAATCGCAGAGCAATCAGGCGGGTGACCCTGGAGTCTTCCTTGCTCTTTCTGATAGCTTATGTGCACCCAACTGG
The DNA here is from genome assembly GCA_029783875.1 of Phataginus tricuspis. Lineage (NCBI taxonomy): Eukaryota > Metazoa > Chordata > Mammalia > Pholidota > Manidae > Phataginus > Phataginus tricuspis. Next base: position 35,114,671 of record JAQQAC010025234.1, on the reverse strand, counting down.
CATTTCTTTGAAATGTTTCCGAAGGTCCATTTTGTCCACATTTGTTATCGCCCAGACGTATGCAGAACATTTCATTACCGGAACAGCTTCCAGGTTCTGCCACAGGTCCGCTGAAGGGTCCCGACTCTCGTCGGTGCATTTACCTGCCAGACACTTAAACACACTTGCTGGGCATTAGACACCATGCTAAACATAGAGAATTCACCACGAACTCTGCCTTTGCCGAGGTTAGGATCTATAGACGGAGCTAATGGGGATTAACACAAAGAATAACAATGGCAATATGTCTTGATAAGTGACATAAAAAAATCATATTTGGTATGCCATGGGACCTAGCTGTGGGGAAGACTTCCAGCTGGCCCCTCGTCCGCGCATCCTGCATACCCCTGTAGACTCTTCTCACCTTTCCTGATGGTACAGTCTTCCTGCAAAGCCTCCGTGACCCTATTCAGGTCTCTCTGCACCCTTCCTTAGCTGACTACCCTCCCCCCAAAGCCTGCTCTGAGACCCTCTCTGGAGCATTCCTTCATCCCTGCCCATGCAGAACTCCTGGTGCCTCTTGGCCATGACTTCCCACCGCCACCCCTTCATGTGCATGATTACTCACCCTAAAGCGCCCTTCATGTCTGCTGCATGTATCCAAGTGTTCTCATTTTCCCAGTGCAATAAGATCCACCTCCTCCAGGACGCTCTCCCTGATGAGGATAATGGACCACATGCTACTGAAAAAACCCACCCACTGTTGTGCGCTCATTCAGAACCATTTATGGAGGGCCTGCCTGCGCCAGGGGCTAGAACTGGGGCGGTGGTCAAAGACGCAAAGGTCACACCCTCATCCACCCTGCAGATGCAGAGGGACAGAGCAGCAGCACAGATGAGCAGCGGCCCAGGCCATTTCAGAGAGTAGCCACAAGCGCTCTGAAGACAATCATGCGATGTGCGTGGTGTGTGAGTCTGGGGGTACAATTGGCCGTGTTAGGCTGGCTGGCCAGAGCAGGCCTCTCTGAAGATGTCTAAGACCCAGGAAGCAGCCACCCCAAGATCTTGGCAAAGTGTCCCAGAAGACAGGGACAGCAGGGGCTAGGTCTCTACCGTGGGAGTGTCTGGAACATTCAAAGAACAGAGAGAAGGGCTGCATGGCGGGAGCACAGAGGGAAGGCGGGGTTGCTCGGAGGTGGGTCGGAGAGGGAAGACAGGGCGAGACATGCCCGGCCTGGGAGGGGCTCGGGTTTCCCTCTGAAGGCAACTCCACTACTCCTCCTGCGTCCTCTTCCTCCCGCCTTAAACCTTGGGGACTGTGGGGATGGTTCCACATCTGAGAGTTCACCTGGGCTGCTGTGGGTGGGTTAGCAGCAGGAAGAGCAGGCAGGACGCCATCACCCCGGTCCTGGTGAGGGCCGAGAATGACTTGCTGGGCCTGGGAACAGTGGAGATAGAAAGTGGGTAGAGAAGGGATCTCGTCTGGACCTGACGGGGTTTCCTGTTGGATCGGGTGGCAAGCAGATGGGCAGGAGAAAGAAATAAAACTTGCACAACACAACATAGCGTAACTAACTCATTTAATAAATCTGTGTGGGCAGCTTATTTGTGCTAAACACTTGATATTAGTGTTTCGTTATGAAGTTATACATGGTTTGGCCATTTTACCTTTTCTACTTAAGTTGTTTTTCCTTGTGTTTTAAATCTCGTCTCCCCATCTGGGTCTGATAGTTCTCTGAGGCAAGGAACTGACTGACGCCTTCCCCATATTCTCCATGACACCCGGCGCAGCCCCGGCCGTGTAAGGTGCCCGACAAGCTCAGACCTGATGGCTGACTAGACACCGATAAGCTCACAGGTCCATGACTTACTGATATATAACGCTAGACTCCACGTCCAGCAGACATAGCAAGGAACCACTTGCATGCTCACGGGGGAATGTCTAGCAAATGTTTTCTTCTCCCAGGAGCTGGAGCATGAGCAGCACGATGGAAGTGCACCCCAGCACACACATCCCATGCACACGTGTGCACACCATCAGCATTCCAGGCCCGTTCCCTTCTCCAGCATTCATTGTTGTATGATTTCAAGGTTAGCCTGGATGGTCTCTCTGACCAAAACACACCATCCCCTCCACAAACTTCTGCTCCTTTCCTTTAAAGCAGGATTTCTCCATCTCTGTACTGCTGACATTTGGGCTAGGAGACTTTTTATGGTGGGAGGTGGGGGGGCTGTCCTCTGTATCGTGAGGTATTTAGCAGCATCCCTGGCCTGTGTATTGGATGCTACTTGCAACCCCACCCCTGTCATGATTAGTGACCACATGTGATTCAACAATGTCCAATTAGTTAGCAATGATGGTTGCACAATTTTGTGAATATACTAAAACCACCAGACTGTGCATGTTAAAATAAACTAGCTTTCTTAAATGCCCAGACATTGCCACATGTCCTCTGGGGGACAAAATCATCCCCAGTCAAGAACCACTGTTTCAGAAGGACCACTGTTTCAGAAAGAGAAAGAAATGATTTCCAAGTCAAATATTCTTTTTTTCTAGCTTCCCTTCCCCCCCCATTGCATTATAAATACCTCTCTTTCTATATTATCATCGCATTTAGCTCCCAGTGTTTTCTTCTCAGACTCCAGTTCTCCATTTTTTAGTCATTCCCCAAAAAAAGGCATTGAATAACCAGCCTATGCTGCAGTACATGTGCATAAACATAAAAGGCCTTTAGATTGCCAGATAGAAATTTGAAGACTTTTTTCACTTGCAAATTATTGTCTTATGTCAATTTCAAATCTGTGCTATTTAAATCACTGGGACTTTGTTATATTTTTGACAACTAAGTTCAAAGACAGTTCTGGAACTTTTTCATCTTCAGGATCACTTGTGTTGTTTTCGTTGTTTGTTTTTTTCCTAACATATCATTTCCCTCCTTGGAATTTTTATTGCAGTGGAATCTCTTCTTTGTTTTATGGAAATTGGTCAGTGCTGTTTTGGGAGGAAATTCCACCCTGAAACAGCATTGAAATAAGGTTGAAAAGAAAGTGTGGCACCAACAGTAGGACTGTTTGCATTTGTGTAAGTCAGCTGTAGCCATTTTACTGTGGTAATAAACATGCAAAAACCTCAGTCCAAATGGTTGCAGAAATGTTTGTTTCCTGCTCAGTAGTCCTGGGATACACTGTTGTCTCTACATTCCAGTGCAGCATTTCCACATCTCACCCCAACTCCCATTCCACTGGCCCAAACAGGTCTCATGGTCAAACCCATGAAACGGGTGAGAACCGTACGGCTCTCACAGGGAAGGGGTCTGCAGGGATAGACCTGGTAGAGAGGGGTAGCAAATTTTCTAAAAAATACATAGTCAATGACAATGATTTTTCAAGTATGGATGATTTTTGAACCATGCCACAATCTTCTGAGTGTAGAAAAACGTTTATGTCTCCAGTTGCTAGTACTAATGTTAATGTTCTTATAGGAAGTTTTGTGTTTTACGTTGGAGAACAATCCTCTTGCTCAACTTAACACCTACTGATACTTGCTTTCTTTTCCTTCTTCAGAGAATTCGTGACTTGGAAGATAAAACAGACATCCAGAAAAGACAGATAAAGGACTTAGAAGAAAAGGTATGTGTTAAGTTGAATGTGTACTTCAACCATTATTTTTTTAGATGAGAAAATAATCTCAGTTTTGCCCACTGTATTTTCTTTCCTCTTGGTTAGTTTGTACCTGGGGTAGGCAGGTGAGTTACGGGAAATATAAACAGGATCCAGAAAAGGTTCTGCCTTTAGCCCTGACAGGTTTGCCTTTTGTGCTGATTCCTATTCTTTTCTAGAAGGGTTTTCTTTCCTCAGTTTCCCTTCCCTCAACTTCACCTCCTTTCCGAAAGTTTCTTCTGAGTTTTGTTACTCTGCTTTTTCTTTTCAAAATCTTTTCAAAAAACATCTTCCCCCTTATCTCTCATAAAAAGCCCTTTCTTATTACGCTGCAGTTTCTAGATTGGCTCATGACAATTATGTCACTTCCCCCCGTGGTCCGAAAGAGTAACTGCTTCTTCCAAGCCAGCCAACACTTTTTTGGGTAAAGCATAGTAGTTGCTTAAAAAGGGCATTTGAAAATGTGTGTGTGGCGGGAGAAGACAGGGCTCACACAGGGGTGCTGAGCCAGCCGCGGGAGTTCAGTCATCCCACCGGCAGTGCCGGGTGCACCCCGCGCGGGACCACAGCGAGGGTGGCAGACGGTTTTCTCTGGCGTTCCAGTCCGATTGACTGCCAGGAGCTGCCTGGATCCCTGTGTCGCAAGGACGCGGCTGTTCTGCAGTATTCTCAGGAGCAAAGAGCAAACCGTCTGCCATTTCTGAGACAATGGTTAGAACCCGGTTCGTGCCGAGCTGCTCCCGTAGCTGCCCTTTCCTGTGGGACCAGAGGGCGTTGTAGGGGCCCGTAGTCAGCCCGTCAGCCCGTCAGCCACCTGGATTCTTGCGCGGGCTGTGTATTCACATACTTAGCTGACCGTGGACAGGTGACTTCACTCCCTGGGTCTAAGCCACACCTATAAAATGGGGACAGTACCACTTGCCCTGAACTCCTCTCATGGTTTCCATGAGGAACAAAATGAGATCACTTACAGGAGAATTAGGAAACACTAGGAGAGCGTAAGTTAAATCAAAAAGTACAATTTTTTGAGTTTCCAAATGTCAAGTACACGCCCTCTGCAAAATTTTAAGCTTAAATTTCCCTCATTCCAGAAGCGTGCTCTCTGGTTCTGTGGATTGAAGAGGCAGTAGACCCACGCCTGGTCTAGTTTCCCACGCTTGGCAGGAAGATCCACAGAAGTCAGGGATCTTTCCACAGCGTTCCTGATGGCCAGAGGACGCGCCTGGTGTCTTCCACTTTCCCCAGTTTTGAATGGCCGTCTCTTGGTTCTAGCCATTCTCTCTGATAATTCTTAAACAGTCCTGGGGCCGCCCGAGGAGGCAGGTGCAGTCAGAGTGCCCCAGGGACTTCAGTTCAGTCCCCGTTCAACTGAGGGAAAACGAGCCCCCAGAAAGGGGACTTTTGAAGTATCTCTTAATGTCACCACCCTAGCCATTCTCTTAATAAGCCCCATGGAAATTTTGGGAGAAAGGAGGTCATGTTCACTGTCAGAAATCTGTGTGAGCTTTTCGTTTTGCAGGTCTGAACTTCCTGAACATTTATGATAATAGGGTGATGTACTTAATAGAAAAGAAGGATGCTCAAGCTACAAAGTAGCATATTCCACGTATTGTAATAAATCACACCACTTCAAGAACAATCCCGTTGATTTCTGATTAGAGATTTAAATGAGAGATGGGCTTTATGATATACCTCCTATTCACTTGACCTTGGTTCTGCTCCCCCATGGCCTAGTCAAAAGGCCAAACCTCACTATGTCAGAAATACTCTTCGTTCTTTTCCTTGGGGCACCTTGACACCCACTGAGGGGGTATAGGTCATGGTTAATACACCATATTCCTTCTCGGTTCCTAACTTCCATGGTACAAATCAGGTAATAACCATAAACATAGAAAAACTGCTTCAAATGTGCATACCCAGATCACTGCTATTTTCATCTCATTTGATTCTCATAATTATTCCATGGGACAGACACCGTGGATATTATGATCCCCTTGTATGCAGATAATAAAACAATGGCTCAGAGAGATTAAACAACTTTCCCAAGACAGTATAACCAGTCAGAGGTCGGGGTGTCTGACTCCGGGTGCCACCGTCTGCCTCCACGCTACAGGACGAAGAATCTCATCGCAGACCAAGTGATGGGCATCTCCTCATGCCCCGAGAGGCAGCACTGATATGGGAGCTTCTCCCAGGAAGAGCGGAAGCCTCCCACACCTGTCTTCTTCATCCTTTCCTGCTATGGGTGCATGTATCTATCATCTATTTATCTGTATATCACTCTCCGTCTTCCTGGGATTAAAAAAGAAAAAGAACAGAGTTTCTGCCTTTCAGACAAATTGAATGGTCCCCAGCACAAGACTCTTAGCACCATATTTATAACTTGTTCAGACAATTTTGTAACAATGAAGCAAGAGCCTTATAAGCAGTGGCACTCAAGGAAGTGTGCACCTAGCGTGCCCAATGTGAGAATGCCGCACAGGACACTGATTCAGAGATGCCAGGTCCAGCAGAATGCTCCTGAAGTGTGAAAACAAGGCAAAGACTTTGTGACTCTGTAAGAGAAACCCGCCAAGGAAGTTGGCATTTGAAAAGGCTGATGTGGCCCGTGACCCTTCATAATCAGTACACCGTTGGCTATATACCAGTGCTACACAAACGTGTTTGTGCATCCAAGTATCTGCTTCTCTGGCGAAGGTTCTTGTTGAAGAGAGGCAAGCCAGACTCCGTTTAATTTCAATGAGTCAAGTAAGGAGAGATCTCATCCCAGAAGCATGACTGGCTGGAACAGCGTCGCACGTTATCTGAAGTGCCCCCTGACGGATAAGCATATTTCATACCACACCTCCTCAACCATCAGGATAGACCCGGGCAGCACCTGTCACCTTGATGGATTTACTGCAGTGTCCCATTTCCCTCTCAGAAAGGTCCTATTATGAATTTGCCATATGTTTACCCTACATGTTAATAGTCTTCCTACCATGCCTTAGTCCCAAAACCTCTCGCATTAACCAAACAATGATAGCATTGAGTGATTAAGTGCATACTCAGATCATAATTTTGTGTTTTTGAAATACCTTCCCACACATTAGAAATTCAGACAATAATATATAATGGAGTAAGACTCAGGAGGTCTAAACTCAAGGTTTCACTATGCCATGAAATATCAAGCGAAAGTAGGCTGTTAATTAACTAGCCTGTGCTTATTTTTCTCACTTACAAACTTAGACTGATATTCTATGTGACCCCCTCAGAGTTCTAAAATGAGTATGAGTTAATGTTAGTTGAACACTGGTTATTCATTACATTGCTTTGCCAGTAGATAAAGAAAAGATACGGGTTTTTTAAACAAAAAAGGTACTTGGCGTGTGTGTGAGAAGCGGTCAGACCTGAGCAATGTGGAGAAGCTGAGGTGTTGTACTACCTGAATGGCACACGGAACTTCAGATTTACATAATCTTCTTCTTTTTCTTCTGCAGTTTCTGTTTCTATTCTTGTTCTTCTCTCTTGCCTTTATTCTATGGCCTTGATGTCAAGGTGCCTCTTTAAGGTAAGATTCCATTTAATTCTCAAAATGTGATTCTAAGAGCTGTTTGATAAGAAAGATGCTGCATACAGTTACTAGGACACTGGGTTTGGTCAGCTTACATGCCATAAAGTGAGAAACAGATCCAGTCCATTTGGGTGATTATTAAAGCAGCAGAGCAGCCATGAAGTATGATAGAAACCAAGAACTGTTTTAGGGAACACTGTTGCTTCGGGAAGTCATGATATCTGTGGGTCTCAGTATCCTCTCTGTAGTCTGTTGTGACACAGAAGGAGCTGCAAAGTGAGGACATAGGAGTGTATTTTTAGTTCCCCTTTCTGCTTGAATATTCTGATTCTGTGAATCTAACAAGCTAAAAGTGACTAATATTTTTTAATGCTTTTTCCTAGTCCGTCTTCATCAGAACTCAGGAAAGCAGGCTGTTAAGTGAAATTGGATCTTATTTTCAAATAAGATAATTTAAAATCCCGATTTAGAAAAATAAGTCTTATTCTTACTAATTTATCAAGTCCATGTCTCATGAATACATGTATAAATAATCTCAGCCAGCGATTCCCAATGCTATCAAAAATATAGGTCCCAGCCCCTTGCCTCCAACTTAATGATTCAGATTCCTGGAGATGGAGGGGAATTCGAGGATTGGAGAGGTGGAGAGCAAGGATTGCTTTGTATTTTAACAAGCATACCGAGTGACTCTGATGTTTAACCAGGTACATTAATTTCTACTCCAGACACTCTTAAATTCGTGCTCCATGTAGCAGCCTGAGTTTTAGGAAACACAGATCTAATCATGATCTTTTCTGGAAAAGCATCACCATATGTGTTGAGTCCCAATTCCTTAGAGTGGCCCACACGCCTGCCCGTCCACCTGTAGGCAGTCCCTCAGGCTTCGTGCTGCTGGGGGACCTCCCCTGAGGAGCCCTGCTCCCCCCTGCCTGCCACAGGGTTGCCCACACCGTCCTGCACACAGAAAGCTTCCCCTGCTGATCCGTAACCACCTACTCACTCATCCGTCAGATGTCAGCCCACCTGTGATGCCCTCAAAGAAGTCTTCCTTGATTTCACCCCTGGCCGAATTTTTCGTACGTTTGGATTACTTTGTTGTTCTGCTTGTTTTTTAATTTATGTCTCTCTCCCTTGTTGTATATAAGTTTGTGAGAGCAGGGACCACACGAGTTTTCTGCACCTTTCTCACCCAAATATCTAGACACTGCCTAGCACATAGTTGACAATCTATAAATACTTTTTTAATGATAGTGATGATATTATGATAAGGAAGAGGAAGAGGACACACTGTTTTGCAGTTGAAAAAGTGTATTTCATGTCCATTATTTTATTTCATATTTACAATGACCCTGCAAAATAGATACTGTTATACCTCTCCAAATATTATTTCCTTAATATAAAAAATTAGCAAGTAATAGTTATTTTTCTGATAATTTATTGATAATGTATAATTAAATTTACCAATGTAAGTATCAGACACATAGAAAGGCTTATTAAAAGCCAAGTTCTGTGACCACATCTGCCACCCGCCGTCGCCTAGTTAACAGCCGTTTGACCTTCCCGTCTCAGTGTGAGACCAGGGACTCAGGCAAGCCCCCCCGACCCTCTGGAGGTGCGGTTTCCTCCAATATTATCTGTCTTCCGCACTCAGATGCTCATAGACCAACGACCTGACAATCCTCGGTGTCAGTTTCCTGTGAAATGGAGGCGATGATAACAGCTCCCATTTGTCGAATGCCTCACTATATGATGAATTGCGTGTGCGGGTTGACAGAATGCAGCGTGTCAGGAGCGGCCCTCAGGGTTCCGGATGGCATGGCTGGTTGGATGGCGGTGCCCTTGACGGAGATTTGGAAAGCAGGGAGAGGGAGTGGCTGCTGTTCATGATTTTTGGTTATTTGTGATAACTAGAACACAGCAGTTAGCTACAGTTTATTACTCAATACGCCTTTCAATATGCGGTCCATAAAGCGTCTAAACCACTCCTAGCAGTTAGAAAATCCTAAAGAACAATGAACATAATTAGCCTGTCAATTGATCTCCACAAGTATTTGCCAAGTGTCTTCTGTGAACCAGGCAGTGTGGTAGGTAGACTGCCAGCCACAAGTCGGGCGCGCCATGACTGTATCAGTTCGCGGGAGCCTGGTGGCATGCGGTAAACGCTGAGACATGATAGCTGCAGAGAGGAGACTAAAGCTCGGTGCTGGTAAGCGGCCCCTTCGAAAGCATCCCTGAGGTCCCCCAATACCCAGAAGGGCCTTTGAGTCAGAGGTGCATTTATGCTCTACACAGTTTTAGCCAGAGCGTACTGACCCTTAGCTCCCTGAGACTTGGTCATCGATGGCGGCCTGTTGGGTAGCACTTCAGGTCTTCAAAATCCACTTGGAGAAAGTCGGGCTTCCGGTAGAAATCCTAGCTCCTTTTACGGATACTCAATTCACAGAGACTCGGCCTTCGGGCGGACAGCCTCTAAGCCCCTTTGCTTTTTAAAAACGACATGGTTTTATTTCAATAATAGGCTTTACTTCAGTCATGACAGGCAGAAATGTGCATCTGTGCATTGAAACAAAATTTAGGATTTATCTCTGAGAGTGTAAGATGAAAGTTTACAAGTAAGAGACATTTTGTTTTTACATATTTATTTTATATATATGTATGTATATAAATATATAAACAAATGCACTGTATGTGTGCATATGTATTTATTATAAACACACACCCCTTAAGGTGCCTTTCATATGCATTCAGATCAGTTCTCCTTTACTGGGAATCTGGGGACATTATGGTCGTCGCTAGTTTGGGGGCCTTTCCCCTCAGTGGGATGTAAAGCTGAATGCAAGCTACTTCCCTCAAGACATGATTCTCACTCCGCTTCTGCCTTATTTCCGTCTCTGATCCTTTAACGAAATCTTAGGTTGGTGCCCCAATGTTTAAGTCACCTTCGATCCTTGAAAGGCCGGCTCATTTTAAAAGTTCGGCCTCGGACTCTTGTTTCTTGCCGTCTCTTCCCTTGTCCCCAGCGGTGGAGGGGCCTCCGGGCCCGGCTCCGAGCGCCTCCCCTCGTCCTGGGCGGA